>CABHPH010123599.1:3584-21169 GCA_902168325.1 Peromyscus nudipes
GGAGTCCGGTCACACACAGTCCTCTACAGACAGGGCCCAGGAGTCCGAGTCACACACAGTCCCTTCCCTGACTTCCTTTCCAGAGAAGTGTCAACCCACCGCCTCACCAACAGCTGCCCCAAAGATCTAAAAGGTCAGATACCAGGATAACCTGGGCACAAAGGGGAGAATCTGGATGGAGGGAAAGCCAGGGGCGCCTGGGAGTGCTGGTGGTTCGGGTTATACCCCTGGGTGCTGGGGGCAGGACTGGGCGTGGCCTCTGCCCCAGCCACCAAACCCTCTTCTCCATGACTTCTGCTACCACCGTGGCCGGAAAATGTTGACACTAATGTACAAGAGACGTGGGCAAAGCCTTGTAAAGTCATTAAATGCAGTCATGACTGCTGTTCAGCTGCCACTCAGGGGGAGAGTCCTGTCCGCCCACACTAGATGGAGGGGACATCTGTGGCCTGGTGGGCCAGCTGTTTGTTTAGAGTCGGCCATTCTTCAAATACTTCCCAACTCCTCATAAGCACCATCGCCCGGCTAGTATGAGGAACTCTTAACCACATTACTAACGACTTAGGATCTTTTTATTATTCATTCACTCATTCATTCATTCACTCATTCATTCATCCATCATCCATTCATCCATTCATTCATTCATCCAGTTTCCTTTGCAGTGCTGGGGATTAAACCCTAAGCCTTGTGCGTGCCAGGCAACACTTTATCTCTGGGCTAAAGCAAAGGCTGAGTGGTTAACAGCCCTAGCTGCTCCTGCAGAGGACCCAGGTTCCTTTCTCAGCACCCACATGGAGGCTAACAACCATCCTTAACTCTAGTTCCAGGGAATCCGGTGCCCTCTTATTTTTAAATTTTATTTACACGTACGTGTGTATGTATGCCACATGTGTGTGCAGGTGCCCATAAAGGCCAGCAGAGGGTGTCGGACTTCCCGGAGCTGAAGTTACCGGCCGCTGTGAGCCACTGATGAAAGTGCTGGGAACACAACTCAGGTCCTCTAGAAGACCAGGCAGTGCCTTTAACCAGTGGGCTAACCATCTCTCCAGCCCCTCACTACTACTCACTACTTTACTTCAAAAAAACTTTCTGGATTTGATCCCCAGCAACACACTCGTACGTGTACGTATACACACACACACACACACACACACACACACACACACACACACACACACACTTTCCCTCCCAAAAGCAACACTTTAAAAATACATCATTTAGCTGGGTGGTGGTGGCGCACGCCTTTAATCCCAGCACTCGGGAGGCAGAGGCAGGCGGATTTCTGTGAGTTCGAGGCCAGCCTGATCTACGGAGTGAGTTCCAGGAAAGGCACCAAAACTACACAGAGAAACCCTGTCTCGAAAAACCAAAATAAATAAGTAAGTAAATAAATAAATAAATAAAGTGTCATTCAGCATTCTGGCTGAAGATGGCAAAGCAAGGATTTTAATTCCTAAATCAAAAGACAAAAAAGAAAAACAAGTCAACTGTTGTAGAACAGAAACAACTCCTTAAAGTAACTTTTAAAAAGCACCAAAACCGTGCAGCTCAGGGCCAGATGCTTTCAGCCTGGGGCGGCCTACCCTGGGGGCAAGCATCATAAGGCAGCAGAGCACACACACAAAGCCCAAGAAAAAAGGGCGCTGATGCAATAACGGTTTGAATAGGGAAAAAAGACAAAGACCTCAGGTTTATTCTCTGCTTACTCTGCCAGTCTGCAGCCAGGGTCCGGAAGGCCCCAAGATCTGGCTTCACTTAAGTGTCCTCGGTTCTTCCAGGGTTGCCTCTTACAGACCAGCAGAGCCAGGAATGACAGGCAGACACCAAGCCAGAAGAGAGGAGGGGAGGGGAGGGGACGGGCAGGAGCTGGCAGACACAGGGCTGGAAGAAGGAGGCAGAGCGATGAGACCGAGGAAGAGCCAAAGAGAAAGTGGGCCCGGAAGACACAAGACCGGTGGACTGAAGGACAAAGGCAAGGATGGACAACAGAGCTGGAGGGACAGAGGGACGAGTACACACAGGGCTCCCTGTGGGTGTAGCACTGGCAGTCCCCTAACTGACTCTAGCTGCCCTGGCAGATCTGCCCTGGGTCTCCATGAAGGGGACACACAGTGACTGAGGGCAGGGACATCAGACCCAAACAGTCACTGGCCCCAGTCCCAGGGTCTGCCCAGAGCGGCAGCACAGAAGGAAGGTGACAGCTTTGTCTACATGGAAAACGGAGGGGGGGGGGGCGCTGCGTACCTGTGCAAGATTCCGACGTTTATAATGGAGAGCCCTCAATTTAGAGGCTCCTGGTAAATAATTCACCAGGAAGAATACAATGCCTTCCCTGGCCTCATCCATTATTCAAGGTAAGAAATGTGCCATGTTGCTACACTTCCTGACATCTAAAAACGGTCCGAGCTATTAGGCTAGCAGCAAGATGACAGAAAGGCAATTTCTACCAAACCCCTGACCCGGCGGTCCTGCAGCTCCGGGACCTCAGCCACAGAGGCTGGGTGTGGAGGCGCAGGCCTGTAATCAGTTACCTGGGAAGCTGAGGCAGGAGGATCACATTCAAGGTCAGTTTGGGCTGTACAGCAAGCGTGAAACCAGCCTAGCCAACTTAGCAAGACTGTCTCAAACTAAAATTTTAAAAGGCCTGGGAACTGGGTATGGAGAGAATTTAGCGGTAAGAGCACTAGATGCTCTTCCAGAGGAGCTGAGTTCGATTCCCAGCACCCACATGGTGGCTCACAGTTAGTTGTCTGTTACTCCAGTTCCAGAGGATCCAAACCTCCTCGGGTACCAGGTACAGACATGATGCATAGAACATATATGCAGGCAAACAGCCACACCTAAGAATAAAGAGAGAACTAAGTAAGTAAATGGCCTGGGAGTACAGCTCAGTGGTAGAGCCATTGGCCTGGCATGTCCAAGGTCCTGGGTTCAATTCCATCATAGGGGTAAGAAGGTAGTACAAGCTTACCTTCCAGAAAAGGCCACGTCAGGGCTCAACTGTGAGATCCCAAAGGCAGCCCAGGCCTGGGCCCCAGGAGCACACGACAGTGACCTGAATGATCCAGAAGGTTCACCCTCTCACAACTACCTCACTTGAATTCGGGGCAACACAGCTCCCGAAAGGTTTTACAGACCAAGTGAATGACCTGCACCCTAGGTGCCCAGCACTGAACGTGGCAGCATCTTCTTCCGTTTCTCACGTCAAATTGATGTCACTTGCTCTCTACTTCGTAAGCCCACACTACCAGGACAAAAGGCCTATGGGAAATCCAAAGCGCAACACAACCTCAAGGCCCTAGCCAGGGGCACTCAGAGGATGAACACCTGAAGGCCCGGCAAGAGGGCTCAGTGGGTCAAGGTGCTTGCTGCCAAGCCTGACCCAATTCCCAGGACCCACACGGTTCATTTCTGCACCAGCACACCCGTGCCTGACATAAATAAACAACGAAGAGCCTGGAGACATGAAGACAGCCTGCGTCAGGCCCCACTCCCTCTCCAGGAAGAGAACCTTGGATAACTGTTCATTCTTCTTGTTTTGCAAGACAGGGTTTCTCTATGTAACAGCCCTGGCTGTCCTGAAACTCGCTTTGTAGACCAGGCTGGCCTTGATCTCTCGGAGATCCACCTGCCTCTGCCTGTTTCTGCGTTCATAAAATGGTAATAGTCACAGAATTAGTACATCTGGCTTTTAATGAAGTCAGTTCACACGCAGGTTGCTTGGCACTCTCTGCCACGCTGATCTGTGTGGATTTGGGCCCTTAGCCACTACTATGCTCAGAATGTGTTGTTTGTTTGAGTCAATGTCTATTCTACCCCAGACTGGCCTTGAACTCCCAATCCTGCCTCAGCCTCCAGAACGATGGGATTAAAGGGCTTTTTTCAATGTATGTAAAAGGGTGCTTTGTCTGCACGTACATCTGCATACTAGAAGAGAGGCACTGGATCCCACAGGACTACAATTACTGCCAGTTGTGAGCTGTCCTGTGGGTGCTGGGAATTGAACTCAGGACCTCTGGAAGAACAGCCAGTGCTCTTAACCACTGAGCCATCTCTCCAGCAATAAATAAATCTTAATTAAAAAAAAAATCCAATAACCCAAAGAAGCTTATGGGAGGCTTAAATAACCTCCCCCACCCACCCACACACACAAGGACAGGAGGACGTGCCCATAAGGGTAAGAATTACATGGATTTAAAGTACATGAAGCAGTTTCAAATCTAATCATTCACCAACAGACACACAACTCAACTCAACTCCAGAGGCAGAGCTTGGTAAAAATCAACATGATGGGTTTTAGAATCACTTAGGAGACCAACCTGTGGGTGTGTTACGAGGGTGTTTCCAGCAAGGTATAACTGATGCTCAGAAACCCACCCTGAACATGGAGGCACCATCCCATCCCTGGGGTCCAGCACTGAACGAAAAGGAAGGAGTGAGCTGAGCACCAGCATCCATCTCTCTGCTACGACTGTGGATGAGTGACAACTGCCTCCATTTCCTGCCACCCACGCCTCCCCACCACGACGGTCCATACCCCTCAAACTGTGAGCCACAAAAAGAAAAACGCTTTCTCCCTTAAGTTGCTTTTGTCAGGGAGAAATGGCGACATGTTGAGACTAGTTGTTCAAAGCCAGAGCCGCGTGTGCTGACCCACGCTGATCGATAGCTGCAGCCCTTGAGAAGCCTGAGACAGCCTGGGCACTGTGGTTGGATTCTGTCTCAATCAATCCACCAATCAAGCGAGCCAAACCAACAAACAAAATTCATGAGTTCATAATAGTATTTTTTGTAAATGTTGATGTTGTTTCCTAAATGCCCAAAAGTATCTTGTTTCATTGCTCACCCCTGAAGGATGCTAGAAAAAATACTTCATTATTGTGAAAACTAGTAATAAATAAATAAAGCATTTATTTTCCTTTTTTATTTTTTTGGAATAGGATCTCACTATGTAGCCCTGGCTGGCCTGGAACTCACTTTGTAGACCAGGCTGCCCTTGAACTCACAGAGATCCGCCTGCCTCTGCCTCCAGAGCACTGGGATTGAGGGTGAGCGCCACCATATCTAGCCATTTTCCTTTCTAAAGAACAGCTGTACCTCAGGATAATGAAGCTAACAGGAGGTTTGTCTTTATAGAGTTCCAGCTAATAAATAGAGTATCATCGCTTTACAGTCCTCTAATGAAATAACAGCTCTAGCAATGATTACTGATGGCGGCTGATCTCAGAAAGACAAGCAGATGTTATGTGTCTACTGAGGGAGACACACATGGAAAAAAGGATAAT
Source organism: Peromyscus nudipes (assembly GCA_902168325.1). Lineage (NCBI taxonomy): Eukaryota > Metazoa > Chordata > Mammalia > Rodentia > Cricetidae > Peromyscus > Peromyscus nudipes. The sequence goes on from CABHPH010123599.1 coordinate 8,870, forward strand.
CAAATCCAGACCCAGTAAAGCCTGGAGACCCAGTGTTCATTACTAACAGGCTTAGGAATCTCTCTAAACTAATTTGGGAGGGGAAAAAAAACAAAAACAAAAACAAAAAAGATGTCTCAATGAGGAATCACCTGCCACAAGCCTAGTGACCTGAGTCCAGTTCCCCAGGATCCACATGATGGAAAGTCGGAACTGACATCACCTAACGTCCACAGTCCACTAACCTCTTTGTTTGTTTGTTTATTTGTTTTTGAGACAGGGTCACACTATGCAGCCCTGGCTGTCCTGGAACTCGCTATGTAGACCAGGCTGGCCTTGAACCCAGAGATCCACCTGCCTCTGCCCTCATGTTCTGGGACTAAACATGTGAGCGAGCAATCACGCTAAATTTTTTCTTTAAGAAGACAAAAAAAATGTCAAAATTGGATGGTAAAGGGTCACCAACAGGGACAGTAACTGAGCACAAACTCCACACTTATTCTGCACAGTCAAATCCCCAAACCTATCCTGTAGTCACAATTCACACCTATCCTGTAGTCACAGTTCACACCTATCCTGTAGTCACACTTCACACCTATCCTGTAATCAGTGTGAACACCTATCCTGTAGTCACAGTATTTACACCTATCCTGTAGTCACAGTGTAAACACCTATCCTGTAGATACAGTGTGCACATTTATCCTGTAGATACAGTGTGCACACCTATCCTGTAGTCACAGTCCACACCTATCCTAGTCAGTTCACACCTATCCTGTAGTCAGTGTGCACACCCATCCTGTAGTCAGTGTGCACACCCATCCTGTAGTCAGTGTGCACACCTATCCTGTAGATACAGTTCACACCTATCCTGTAGTCACAGTTCACACCTATCCTGTAGTCAGTGTGCACACCTATCCTGTAGTCACAGTGTTCACACCTATCCTGTAGTGTTCACACCTATCCTGTAGTCACAGTGTACACACCTATCTTGTAGTCACAGTCCACACCTATCCTGTAGACACAGTTCACACCTATCCTGTAGACACAGTTCACACCGATCCTGCATTCACTGTCGTCTGATGTCCACATACTCTGCACCCCCAGTGTTTCCTTAGTGGCTGCTCAGATGTAACCCTGGATCAGCACTTCGAAGATGACGGTCATGCCTGCCCACAGAGAGCACACAGAAGGTGCAGGCTCTGCTCACTTACCCACTCCGTCCCGGGTGGCTCCATGTGATGTGGGTACTCAGGAAGCAGCAGCTGTGTGTGCTGTTTAACTGCACCAGATAACTTGATCATGTTCTCCCTACCCCATGTGGCACCAGCAGAGGGTCAAAAACCTAATATGGGTTCCCGGTAGGCAATTACATTAATTATCATCATTAATTCAACAAACATTTATTTAGAGCCTACCATGTGCCAAGTCTTCGTAAGTCACTGGAGATGCGGAGAGAAAAACACACAATTACTGTCTTTAAGTGTCTCCGCTCGGCGGGGGAGTCAGACGTGTAAGCGTGTAATTACAGTAATAGCTGACACTCACTGACCCTTATGCACACGGCGCCGTTCCCAGCATCTACCATACTATCTTGTTAAGGCTCATGCCCACCCAGTGGAGTGTGCGCCGTGATCCCCATCGTGCAGACGAGGTAACCAAGGCACAGAAGGAAAGCTACTTGCTGAGGCTCACAAAGCTGCTAAGAGACAAAATGCAGAAGGCAAGTCTCAGGTCACACCTGGTTCAGAGGAAGGCCTGCTCTGGTCACTGGCCTTGCCTGCTGTCACTCATTACGGTGGGCAGGTACAGAGGAGTCTTAGGGGAAGCTTCTAAGTCAGAGGGAGGGGATATAGAAACAGGAAAAGAAAAAAGAGAAAGAAAAAAAAACTAGAAGATAACTTCAACACAAGGTTTATGGAGGAATGAGGCTTGGAAAATTAAGTCAGAACCAGAGAGCTAGGGACGAAACTCTACTGTAGAGCGTGACCAGCATGCACAAAGTCCGGTGTTCAAGCCCCAGCACAGAACAACAGATAGGAAATAAAACGTCAGAGACCAGGTGAGACCAGAAAGCCCCAGGGGCCATGGCCACACTGTGCTGGGTCAGGAAGGCAAAGGCAAAGGAGGAGATGGACATCAACCTTGCTCTTGGCGTCCCCCAGTAAAAAACAAACTGTTCCCCAGAAAGTCTGCCTTTCCAGGAGGGGAGCCGCCACGGCATAAACAACTGAAGGAGCTATGCTCTGTCACGGGGGAGAGGCAGGTGGGGGAGAGGCAGGCTCAACCGCTGAGGTCCTGAGACTGCAATCCCACACCTCTTCTTCAGTTCCCAAGGCTGTCACAAAAGAGCCAACAACTGAGGTGCTCAAACAAGAAACAGGTCCTGTCCTGATTCTGAAGCCCAGGAGCTCCAAATGAAGGCCTTGGCCAGGGGGCTCCTTCTGGGGGCGCTGTGTCCCGTAGCACCCCAGTTCTTAATGGCAGCTGCGATCACCAGTACGACTGGCTTGTGGCTCTATCACTCCAGTCTCTGCCTCCATCTTCCCTGGGACTGTCTCCCCTCAAGGGGCGTTTGCATCTCCTCTCTTTGAAAAACAAGTTATTTTTTCCAATTTTATTTTATGTGTTTGGGGGTTTAACCTGTATGTCTACCACCTATGTGCTTGGTGCCCACAAAGGTCAGAAGACAGAATGTCGGGTCCCCTAGAACTGGAGTTACAGACGGTTGTGAGACACCAGGTAGGTACCAAGAGTCAAACCTAGGTTCTCTTAACCACTGAACCATCTCTCCAGCCCCTCTTCCTTCTTACTGGACACCAGAAGTTCTGTGGGACTAGATGCCCACCTCAGGAACTTCAGTTTCAATTGAATATATTTGCAAAAGACAAATGAATTCTAAACCAAATCACATTTGCAGGTACCAGGGTTAGGACTGTAGAACAGGGTTGGGGGGCTGGAATTGTGGCTCAGAACTAAAGCAAAAGAGACCAGGCTGGCTTGAGCTGTGGAGACTGAGCCTCAGCTTGCTGTGTGCTGGTATACAGGCATGCATCATCACACGCGGCTCTGATGCGCACTCAGGTGCCCACTGTGAGCCGGGCACCGTTCTACCTGCTGGGATACAGTGGTGAACAGGACAGGAAGGTTTCTGTCCTCAGTCTTTACACAGCTTCTCTGGAGATGGAGAAAAAGCAGGAGGGTCCGGCCTGGAAAGCAGGGCGTCTGCTTCACCCTGTACCTCAGAGCTGCCTTGAGTTCATTTAAACAGGACCCCAGTTTGATCTGCTTGAGAGCCTGCTGGGGAAAATCTACTCTGTTCTTCACAGAGCTCTGGAAGGTTCTACTTGAGCAAGAGTGTGGTTAGGGAAGGTGGGACAGATGCCAGACTGCTGTGCTGTGCCCCCAGAGCCTCACCCAAGGTGTCCCAAAGGGAATCACAGCACCCCCATTCCAAGTAGGAAGAATTACCCAAGAAGCACACTACCTCCTTCCACAAGCCTCTGGGGCAGGTCAGAGCAGGTGATGTCTGATTGGCCATGTTTTGCCCTGACTTTCCTCCCCCAATTGGGGGAGTGGCCAGATCCTGCCTGCCTGTAGTCAGCACACATTTAAGATCTACTTTTTTTTTTCATTTATTTATTCTGTTTTTTTATATATAGTATTTTGCCTTCATGTATATCTGTGCACCACATGTACCTGGTGCCTTGAAGGTCTGAAGAGTGCGTTGGATCCCCTAGAATGGAGTTATGTTGTGAGCTGCCATATGGGTGCTGAGAACTAGATCCAAGTCCTCTGCAAGAGCAACACATGTTCTTAGCCCCTAGCACAAGTAACCGTCACACATTCTCACACACACACAAAAGCTGCCAATACTTCAGCACAGCTAGGACAAGGGTGAATTGACGGAACTCAAGCATGAGGAGGAGAAATCCATCCTTTTCGGATTAAGCCTTACTGCTCAGCCTTGCTTGATCATTACTGAAATGGGTTCTCGGCTCTCCCCATGTCTAATCCCGGAGTCAGCCTCGCTCCCCACCTCCCACCCTCTCAGGTGATTTCAAACCTTGAAGAGGGTAAGACTGACTCCATCACTCTAGCCCATGTGTTAGCACAGACATAATGATAACTGTCTTCAGTGTGCTGGGCTAGGGATGCATACACACACACCCTACTGAAGCGTTCTCAGTGCCTGCTACATTTCCAGCCCCATTCCTGTACCTCTGATGGCTGGCTGGGGGTCTGGGGGCGGGGCAGGGGTTCTAGAAGGAGCTTGAGCTTGTGCTGTGGTTTCTGCATGCTAAACATGCTATCACTATAATATTATAGCCCTACTCATGGTGTTTTCTATAGGTTCTGTATTTGGACAAATTAGTAAATTTTCTTCATGAGACTAGAGTATTTTTTTCAGTTGTTAATTGAGTTTGCCACATTAAAAAAAAAAAGTCTGCAAAGACCATTTATTTTTATTGGGAGGAGGAGGAAGAGGAAGAGGAGGAGGAAGAGGGGGAGACAGGGCCTTACTATGTAGCCCTGGCTGGACTGGAATCACCCCATAGACCAGGCTGGCCTCTGCCTCCCAAAATGAAGCTTACCATTGCCTATACTTAGGATTTTTTTTTCCAAAACCCAGAAGTGGATTCCAATTGTGTTTAGTATTCTTTTTGCCTCTTTGGAGAACTGTGTGACTTTCTGAGATTAAAGCACCCACAGATTTTTTTGGACTACATCCTCGTTTGTGGTACCTTAGCCTACAATGTGCAGAATTAGGTTTAATTTGCCGATTCCTTATATCAGACTTTTACAGGAACAACTGTAAGTGGGATGGTTTCTTCTGTGCTGTTCACCGACACTTGGGGACAAAGTTCTGTGAACTCTGGGATGCACACAAGATGGCATCCATCTGCTCCTCGGCTGGATGCCAGCCTATAAGGCATAATGGGCTCAACGTTTTGCAAAAGTTCTTCCTTCAAAACCATGTGAGACGACAAGTTTGGGAGTAACTATTAACACTACCTTATTACTTGTTTTTTAATAGTAACTAATCTATTCAGCCATTTTAACAGTTCTTGAATACATTTCTTCTTCAAATCTTTTTTATTATGTTTATTCATTTATGTGTGTGTACATGCGTGCATGTGTGGAAGCCAGAGAGCTTGCAGGAGTCAGTTCTCTCCTTCCACCATGTGGTCTTGGGGCTTGAACTCAGGCTGCCAGACTTAGTGGGAGGAACCTTAACCCGCTGAACAACTGGCCAGACCTCTCTTTTTTTCTTTTCTTCTCTTCTTCTTTTTTTTTGAAACAAGGTTTCTCTGCGTAACAGGCTGTCCTGGAACTTGCTGTGTAGACCAGGCTGGCCTCGAACTCACAGAGACCCACCTGCCTCTGCCTCCCAAGTGCTGGAATTAAAGGCGTGCGCCACCACTGCCCGGCCAGACCTTTTTTTAAAATTCTCTGAGTGTGTGTGTACACAAATGTGCCACTGTGCACCAGTGTCGATCAGAGGACAATCTTGGGTATCAGTGCTCAGCATCCTTTGTTTGAGAAGGGTCTTTGGTTGTTTTCAGGTATATACACTAGGCTGGGGCCTAGCCACTTCCCGGACTCTGCCACGCCCACCTCCCACCCTGCCATAGGAGGTCTAGGGTTAGAGCACCCAGGCCTCCTGCTTTCATGGTGAGCACTTTCCCACCGAGCCACGCCCCAGGCAGCAGCTACTTACCTTCTCTTATCTCCATGCACCCATCCATTCTCCTCCAGTCCCCTTTATATTTCCTCACAGCCACTGGTCAGCTTCGCTTACATCTGTCGGCTTCTCATTTGTTTGTTGTTTAGGGAGGTGTATCATGTGACACTGGCTAGCCTGGAACTCACTATGTAGACCAGGCTGGCCTCCAACTCAAAAAGATCTGCCTGCCTCTGCCTCCAAGTGCTAGGATTAAAGACATGTGCCACCAAGCTTGGCTAAAAAGTTTTTTTGCTTTTTGCTTTTTTTTTTTTTTAAATTGTGTGCACACTTGTGTGTACTAGAAAGTAGGTGTAGGTGCCCTCTGAGGGCAGAAGAGAGTGGCAGACCCCCCTGCAGCTGGAGTTCTAAATGGCCATGAGCCAACCTGACATGAGTGCATGGAACTGAACCTGAATCCCCTGGAGCAGTAGCACACACTCTGCTGAGCCGTCTCTCCAGCCCTTTATTCTAGTTTTTATGAAGACTGTGTGTGGGAGTGTCATGGCACACGTGTGGAGGCCAGAGGACAACTTCAGGAGCTGGTTCTCGACTTCCACCGTGAGGTACTGGGGATCAGGCTTGGAGAGCACCTTCATCCACTGAGCCGACCACCAGCCCCGCTGTCTAAACATTCACTGCCTTGTCTCAGCAGAACTCCAAAGAAGAAAGGACCGGAGCCACGGCACCTCCAGGACACTTGAGGACAGTACCAAGTGGCTCTCGCCGTGCGGAGGGCTGCGAAGAACACACTACTAAGGAGTGAGAAAGTCTGTCCCAGGGAGTGGGTCTCTTGCAGCTCACAACAGCCACAGCACACCTGAAAAGCCCCTCTGAAACCCGCCTGGCTAGGCCCTCAGCATGAGCGTAGGCAAGGGGGATTATCATTTTCATGACACAAGAAGAGATGGGATTCTACAAAGTCAAACCCCTCTAGGGTGGGAATTCTGGTCTTTGGTCCAACAACTTGAGCAACCACGGGGCCCTCTGGGGCAGGGTTGGACTTGTGGGGAAATGAAGACAAGACTGATCCGAAACCCTGAGCTTATCAACTCCGGGTGACAAAACCGAACACATCTGACAGAAAGGAAAACGCAGAGGAGCAGGCGGCTGATTGGCTAAAACAGTGCCAAAGAGAATCAACGACCTCAGAGACGGATTGAGATCCAGGATGGGCACCGGGCCACCACACCACCAGTTACCTGGAACAACCTGGGCCAGGCTGGCTGTCTTGTCTTGACTATTAGTAATGGAGGATGGAATGTTTGGGTGATAAATCATCTGGGCTCCCTGGCAATGACCCACACTTGAACTCTCTCTCTAGTTTCCACACACAGAGCGCCTGTGTGATATGGACAAGCCCATTGTAACAGTACTGATTCAGGAGCCGTTAAAAACGTAATGAGAGCCACACACACCTACAGATGTACTCACACCTGGACACACATACACCTGGACACACATACTCACTTTGACACAAAAATCTCGTGTACAATTCTGGTAAGTTCACAGCCTCTGACAGAAATTCCAGTCAAGAATTATCCCAGAGACAGACAAGCCCAAGGGCAAAGGTGGACGGATACAAGAGTGCTGTAGTGGCAGTGTTTAACCAGGAGACCCTCGGGCTGGAGAGATGGCTCTGTGGTTAGGCGCACTGACTGCTCTTCTGGGAACTGGGGTTCCATTCCCAGCACCCACATGATAGCTCACAGCGTCTATAACTCTAGTTCCAGGGGATCTGATGCCCTCTTCTGGCCTCCTCAGGCACCAGGCACATGGCACAGATATACATGCAGGCAAACATGCATACACATTAAAAAAAAAAAAAAAGATTGAATTAGGAAACCGTCAAAACAGCCTAACGTCTGTCAGCAGGGAACCCATGTTATAAACTAGGGAAGGGAGGTGGTGCAGGGCGGGGTGCAGGCAGTGCTCACTCTAGATCTCAACCCCCTTCAAAGTCCCCTCTCCCCATGCTGTGCCCCCCAACTCAGGAAGGTCCCAGGGGAGGAAGGACCTCGAGCAAGCACACAGGAGGCGGCTAAATCATGAATTGTAAGGGTCTGTTTTCTTTGGCCAGGGCAGTCTGGCCAAGCTCTGGAGGCTGCTGGGCAAACATTTTTCATATTTTAGTAGCTGGCCTATGCCCAAGGCAGTCAGAAGTTAAGTAAGCTTGAATGAGCTGCACCCATGCTCTCCACGGCCCCAAGAATTCTTAATGAGACTCCACTGCAGCAGCTTTGACAATATCCGAGGGTCCGACGAACCTGCTGGTGCCTTAAATATCACTCACCCTTCACTACTTCTAATGAATGCAAATGATTCAGCAACAGAAACACTTAGCCTGGAGTGAAATCCAGCTTTGTGTGGCTGCCTTCATCAACTGACAGCCCAGGCAGATGGTCCTGCCTAAGCCTCGTGCGCCCAGGCTAGCCCAGGCAGCCCCTGCAGACGCAGGACAGTGGGGACAGAAGGCAGGAAGTACACAGTATGAGGAAAGACCCACCCTCCCGGGGACCAGGTGCAGACTCTCACATCTCAATCTCTTTACGACTCTGCTTCAGGGGAGAGAGGAAAGTGTAAAGGGGTGGGGGGCAACAAAAGGTATTTCTTTGATCTGAGAAAGGGGCTGATCCCAGGCACCTCAAAGACCTGTCTGGCCATCACACATCCTGCATTCAAGGGCACTTCTCCAGAGACATGCCCACTCCCACTGGAGTCCGCTCTGAAGTCACAGAGGGTGTCAGATCCCTCTGGACTGCAGTTACTGATGGTTGTGAGCCGCCATGTGGCCGATGCCAGGGACCTGTGGCTGATGCCCTGGCTGATGCCAGGGACCTGAGGAACTCAGCAACAGGGAACCTGAAAGACCCACTTGGATCCTTCATGGAAACAACAGCATCACAGACAGGGTGAATAACCCAATTTACACCTTGTTTTCAGAATTCTCTTTTGGCAGCAGAAACAGGAAAGCAATTTGTCAGGAGTCTTCAGAGCAACTCTGAAGTAATTCACTTCCAACCCCGGCTCAGAGGGATTTCTTGTCCCGTCAGCCTGATCAACACCTCTCTCTGGGGCTGAGGTATTGGCTGGCCCAGCACAGCTTCTGTGAATTCAGCTGCCCCTAACTTCACCTACCTTGCCAGCAGCTGGCTGGAGATCCACAGAGGTCCACCCAAGTTCTCCTGGCCTTTCCTAGTCACTGGTGTAAATGAGGCAACAGGGTCACTAGACCAAAACAGGCAACTAGTTAAGCTCCGAACAACTAAGGAGTCACAGCCTGGGACATAAAGAGCTTCCGGGCTGAGGATAACGCTCAGCTGGTAGAGGGCTTGACTGGCACACAGGAAGCTCTGGGCCCTATGTCCAGCCCTGCATAAACCAGGTGTGGTAGGTGGTACATATCTGTAACCCCAGAATTAAGACAGTAGAAGCGAGAAGATCAGAGTTCAAGGTCATCCTTGGCTACACTGAGCTCCAGCCAAGCCAGTCTGCATCACCTGTGACCTTGTCTTCAAAAAAAATTTCTTTAAGGGGGTGGGTGATAGCTGGAGAGATTGTTCAGTGGTTAAAAGCACTTGCTGCTCTTGCAGAGGACCCAGGTTCGGTTCCCAGCACCCACATGGAGGCTCACAATTTCCTGTACCTCCAGTTCTAGGGGATCTTCTAGCCTCCTCAGGCATCAGGCATGCATGTAGTGTACATCCATCCATCCAAGCAAACTATATAAGTACATAGATAAACAAATCTTTGAATAAAAGAGTATGGGGTCTTCAGTGTTGGTATCTACACCTGCAGATTCAACCCACCACACAGGGATTACTGTTTCAGGTTTATTTGTTTTATTATTTTGTGATTATAAGTGTTTTGCTTCCGTGGATATATGTGCACCATTGCATGTCTGGCACCCACTGAAGCCAGAGAGGGTGTCAGATCCCTCTAGACTGGAGTTACAGATGGTTGTGAGCCGCCATGTGGGTGCGGGGAACAGAACCCTGGTCATCTGCAAGAGCAACAAGTGCCCCTAACCGCTAAGCCATCTCCCCAGCCACAGCTGGATTTTTAAAAATGCTTCTTTACTGGGCATTAATACACACACACACACACACACACACACACACACACACGGGGGGGGGGGGGGGGGGGCGCGGGCGTGCAAGAACACACTGTGAGGCAAAGGTAGGCAGATACCTGTGAGGTCAGGTCAGCTTGGTCTACAAAAAGAATTCCAGAACAGCCAGGGCTACATAGAGAGACCCTGTCTCCAAAAAAAAAACAACCCTTTGATAATAGTCTCTGAATAATGCAATAATGCAGTATAATGACTCCACTGTATTAGATAGTAGAAGTAATCTAGACAGGGTTTTAAATCCACAAGAGACTGCACAGGCCTTATGAAAAACTCATGACATTTATTTATTTCTTTGCTTTGTCTAGCTGGTTGGTTTGGTTGGCAGAGCTAGGGATCGACCCCAGGGTCTTGTTTACATGCACTGAAAAGCACCATGCTAATGGCTACACCCCACATCCCTCCATGCCATTCACTATAATAGACTGGAGCATTCATAGAAGGGCTGAGCACCAATGCCCATGGAGGGCTCACTGAGCACTGCTGACCTTGTTTGATTTTTGGTTTTGTTTGTGGGAAACTGAGCCCCACACCTCACAGTGTGGGCAAGAGTTGTATTCTCGGTGTTCTGTTTGATTTGGACATGGTCTTACTAAGTTACCCAAGCTGGGCTTGAACTTACTCTGAAGTCTAGGCAAGCCTTGAACCCGTGATGCTCCTGCCTCAGCTTACTGAGTAGCTGGGGTCACAAGCCAGTGCCACCAATCTCAGCTGGCTGACTCGGCCCCTTTCTGACTTCCTACTGTTTTAGACACACTCCAAATGTAAGTTGTCTGGCATCTGAGTGCATCACAGGGATGGCACTTCACTTCTCTGGGACAGAAACGAATCATCCACAACGCACGATTCTTCAGAACACGTCCAAATAGCTGCAGAGACGGCTTAGTGGATAGGAGCACTCTGCTCTATAGACATGAGATCCCAGAACCTATGATTGATTGATTGATTGATTGATTGATTGATTGATTGATTGATTTTGGGGCAGAGTTTCTCTGTATAACAGCCTTGACTGTCCTAGAACTCACTTTGTAGACCAGGCTGGCCTGGAACTCACAGAGATGCACAGTGCTGGGATTAAAGGCGTGCACCACCATGGTCGGCCACTGTAATTTTTTTTTAAAGCTGGTCATAGCCGCACACCTGCAACCCTAGCTCTGGAGGAGAGAGGGGAGAATCATCAGGGCTTGCTGCAGCCAACCTCGATAAAATCATGGGAAAAGCCAGTTCCAGTGAGAGACCCCGTGTCAAGGGAATGAGACAGACAGCGAGCAGGTCCTCAGCGGCCTCTTGTGGACTCTGCACTCATGCACCTGAACATACGTGTGCACTCCATGCCTCCTGGGCCCTGGAATAGCATGCTGCATGTTTGACTCAGGTGATCTACTAATCACCCCATTTTCTACCAGGGCACAGCTTCCCAGAGTTAGAATTCTGGGACAACAGAATGAACCCATCCTGGAACCCCCAATACGGTGGAATGCCCAAGCCTTACTGAAGTGACATACAAGTTCTGGTCTCGACTCTCAGACGAAAGGGGCAATCGTTCTTGCCTCATCCCACAACCCATCCATCCCTGCATCACGTGAACCAGAACTCAACCAAGCTAAGAATTTCAGTAGGAAATGGGCCTGGTGGCGGCACAGGCCTGTATCTCCAGATACTCAGAAGACTGAGGCAGGAGAATTACACATTAAAGCTTACCTGGACAAAGAGTGAGTTCAAGGTCAACCCAGGTGACTTAGTGAGGCCCTGTCTCAAGGTGAAAAAGTTGGAGGTGCGGAGCTCGGATGTAGCTCAGTGGTAAAATGCTTGCGTAGTATGAACATAGTTCCTGGTTCAATTCCCAGTATCATCAAGAAAATAAAAACAAATGTAAATACTTTAAACATGACAGCAATCCCACCCCATGAGTTTCCAGGAGGGCTGAGTGTATGTAGCAGCGGCAGAGAGTATGCACACACAATGCCCTGGTTTGAACCCCCAGTACACATACTTCCTGAGCTTCTGGGCTACTTGGGTCCCCCTAAAGTAGGAAAGATACATTCCAATAGATCTGGGTAACCAAGACAGAATGGACGGTACCAGCTGTCTGTCAGGGTCAACCCACAAGAGTGTGGCCGAAGGGAGCAAAGGCTATAGCCTCCTGCCTGCCTCAGGCTTGCCCCGTTCAGCTCTCCAGACCCTGAACTTGCTGCTCTTCATCCTGGACCTCTCTGAGCCCTTCTCTGAAGCCCTGGCTCCTTAATTTCTCCATTCTGGCTGTGTCCTAATTCACCCACAGGACATCCATTCCTGGAATGAATCTCCAATCTCCACTAGGAACAGCCCAGCTTTTAAAATGAAGACTGCAGCCACAGCCTTACTCTTTCCTTAACCGTTTTGCTGGCTTGGAAAACACCCACTTCCTCGGCTGGACAGCTCTTGCTTTCTGAGAGCTTCAAAGTTGTCCGTGTCTCCTCTCCTCTCCCCC
>CABHPH010123603.1:0-30959 GCA_902168325.1 Peromyscus nudipes
AAGGGAGGGAGGGAGGCAGGGAAAGGGGAAGCTAGTTCAGCTAAGCTCTCCAATCTAATTGTTATGCCATTTCACCAAAAGAAAAGGGGGGGCAGGATTATTGTATCAGGCTAAATTTTAAAAGGCTTACATGCAAACATGGAGGTCAGTATTACTCTGAGCTCAACAATGAGTTCAGCTCTTCTGACACACTGCAGTACTCAAATTTTCAGAAAGAGAGAAATCAAATGATTTGGTGATGGTTTTATCACCAATACTCTCACTTCCCTGCCCTCTGATATCTCACACCACTAAAAACAATCTCAAGATAACTTAAGGGAAAAAATGAACTTTTCCAACTGCGATTTACAAAACGTTTTTATGTCTAAAGGAGTGTAAGATAATAGATAGTTCATAGATTGCTAAACGTTAAATAAAAGGAATTTTAAAGTTCACAATAATCCAGTCATTATGAAATTTCATTATAGTAAAAGTATCATTTCAATAAATGGTTTTATATAAAGAGTAAAATATATGTCCAAACGAATTGTTACAAAACATTGTAGCAAATACTGTAGTTTTGTCATTGTAGAAACAAAGATACAAATAAAACCTGCACCAATAAGGATGGCTGTGTTTCAAGGAAACTGTTCACACAAGCAGTGTGTAACTGTACTCGGATTGTAGGGCAGTCTGTCAGCTTCTGTTTAGATCTGATTTGTTTGTTCTTTGCAGATGGTTCCACAGGCTGGCTTTGAACCCTCAATCCTCATGTTTCATCCTCTCAAGTTCTGGGATGACAGATGTGTAACCACGGGTGGCTTACTTCAGTTTTGGCTTCAACAAACCAGCTAAGAGCTAGTCCTATAGAACCATGGCTGTTTGGGTCTCTAAGCTCAAAATCATTCTGCACAATGATTAAAATCATTTCAGTAGGTCCATCAACTGATAGGTGTAAGAAATGACAAACTTCCATTATTCTTCTGCAGGTGGACAGTGCAATCACTTCAACCCTCTTACCACCTCTAACTCAAACTTTCACATTGCTTGCAAATAAATCTAAAATTCCAAACCACCATGCAAATGCAATTCCCACGACCAGACACTGACTCCAGAAGTCTGGTGAAAGGACTTGGTTCAAGCCTGCTGTCAACAGCGCTAGTCTGCACCTGCTTCATTTCTTATGCTCTCTTAAAAACTCTTGTCTTCTGCATCCACACACTGTACTACCGGAAACAGTTTTAAAATATTCTAGAGGAACAAGTGAAGGAATACACTGTGTGCTTTCATGAAAATTGTTGACCAATGTAATCCCCATGCTTAACAATCAAATCTGTATTTTGTATCAACCACAAGCTAATACTTTTAGAGTTTATTAAAAACAAAAGAGAAAAATCCTCTCTTCTGGTCTTAAGGTAAAGAAAAAATACTTTTATCTTCATAGTACCTATGACCTATATGAAAATAACGTGCTGGTTTTTTGTTGTTTTGTTACTGCTGCTGCTGTTTGTTTTTTGGTTTTTTGAGACAAGGTTTCTTGCTTTATAGACCATGCTGGCCTCAAACTCACAGAGATCTGCCTGCATCCACCTCCTGAGTGCTAGGATTAAAGGTGTGTGCCACCCCACTCCATTAATAATCTGCTTGTAACAAAGGAAGAGTTTATTTATATCTCTCCATCTTCCTCTCTATTGTCACAGTGCTACAATGCTCACAAGATGGAGATGGTTCATATTATAACAGAAAGCATGAGTAAGAAATAGTCATAACTACTTTCACAGACTTCAAGTGAGGGATAAAGTTAACTAACTGCTCAGGAAAACTTTGGTAAAAATCAGCTATTAGCTGAGGGTCATGCAGGTGGCACAGGCAGGCACAATTCATAACCTGAAGAGTAAGTAGCTTGTTCTTCTCTGTAGGGATACTAATACTGCTTTTTGTCCAAACTATCCAGCAGTTAGGGTAATTCTTTGAGAAGCAGGACAAATAACTAACCAAGAGATGCACGTCTAGGTTAGCAGCAAAGCCCCAATCTTCTACTTTGCTTTGTTGGCCTGTCAATCATTTAGGAGTGGGCCGAGTTCTCTGGAGTGCCTGTGCATCCTGCCCAGCACTAAGCTCAGGACTGTCTGCGGTTCACTTTCTCCAGACACAGCCTCTCTGCTATTCCTGTCTAGGCGAAAGACATTCATTACAGATTGTTGTAAAGAGGGTATTTTTAGGTATTTCAGTACAATTTAAAGGAATAAGCATTCCAGTATGCAACACAGTCTTATTAGGCGTACATTCTCCACAAACATACAAAAGGAAAACTTTTTATTTATTAGCATCTTATAGCTTAGGTTTTTTTTTTCCCATTGACTTAACATTTAAAAAATAATGCGTGGGTTCGGATTTTTGCTTTTAATCTAGTTACTCAGAGTCAGGGCACTTAATATGACTGAATATATTGTTTGTAGACACAGATAGGCCAGGCCTATTTTTTGCTTAAGTTTCAAGGTCAGTTCTTAATTCTCATTTATTAGTTAAGAAAGAGAATCTTATCCAGCATCCTCATTACTGAATTTCGAATTAATCCAAGCGATAATAATATCTAAATCTAATAAAAGAAAATTTATAGTCAGCTGAATTTATAAATACCTTTGAACATTACTAAGTCCTTCATGATCTATTCATATTTCTATGATCACAGAGAAAAGAACATAAACTCATTCTGTTTTCTTTTTACTTATTAGGAAACTTTCTGTTTATAGAAACTGGACTGTAAAAGAACACAGTACTGCTTATATTTCTGACTGATAATTTAAAAGATTTTGTTATAAAATTTAGGACAAATCAAAATTCCAAAACCTCTCAATATTAACCAAATATTACATTTTCTTTTTAACAGAGCAACCATATGAAACATAAATTACTTTCTCAACTCTAATCCCTTTTCCACATTATAGAGAGAAAAATCTGACAACAGTTAGTTAACCACACAGGACACCTAATTCAATAAATGAGAAGGTCTTCATCCAAATTAACTACCTCTTTCCATCATTGTCTTTAGTCTCTACTATTAGGAAGCAATCTAGAACAGTACTCAACAGGACACTGCTTACAACATAAGCAGGGAAGCTCAAAACCCAAACTGGACTATACCTGTTCAGTGGATGATTCCTCTTATCAAACCTGAAAGCCTTGCCAATGTCCAACCACTATAAACAATTCTGCATGCTATTCCAACTTCTGTATCTACCTCATTGAGACCAGCAACAAAAAGGTCACAGTGCTATTACTCCAGGGCTCACAAATAATTGAGTAGTTCTGGCCCAAACAAACAACTATTTCCAAACATTTTATCACAATGTACAGCCAGAAATATATTTAATGCCATGATCTGCCCAGTGAAAGTAAGAACCAATAAAATACACACTTTCATGTGTGACCCATTAAAATGTATTCGGTTCTAATCTGTTACATTTACAAAACAAAAATGGGCAGTAGGCAGGGTGTGGAAATACTAGTCTTGAGCCTATGATAAACACTAATCTAGATTCAAAGGCAGAGAGCTGAGAAAAGGCAGAGAACTGAGACAGCTGTATAGACCTTTAACAAACTGGAACTCTGACTGATAGAGGTCACACACTGATGTTCACCGAGTTGTCCTGAAATAGCATCCCTGTAAAACAACAGCAAACTTAGTTTTAACTTCTGAAGAATACTGAATGCAGTAATATACTCAAATGCACAAACGAAATAGATGTAACAACAACCTTAGCAACAGAAGATTCTCTACAAGACATGCCTTTAAAGCTCATCCTTACCAAATTTGCTTCTGCCATAACTACCTAGAATACAAATGATGACTACAGATTCTCTGTTATTCCCACAATAATGTCCTTTAGCAGGGACACATAATGCTTTACTAAACAAACTGAGCTTTCCTGTTTGAAAATGTAGTCAAACTAACCTTTAAGATGGCTAACTTATGTAGTAGATTCTTTCATGGAAGAAGAGCATTCTCTCTATCCTGCTGCTTTCCTAACATGGTCAGTAATGATCTCTGAAAAGACTTGCAAAAGAATGGGAATAGGAAATCCCAATCATGTTAATTTCCTCTCTAGGAGCTCTCAAAGGGTAAAGAATGAACAAAACAAACACAATGTGCTCTCTCCTCTAATCTCTAAAGAACCATTTACAACAAACCAACATGTTGATTTAACTTCAGTATCAAAGGCCCTTATTTCTCTCAAGATAACCATTATTTTTTCAAAATGGTTTTGTTCTTTAACTTTTTAACTTACAAATGTTCTTGTTAGGGCAAGACATAAGGCTCATAAGTTAAGAGGACTGGCTGTTCTTCCAGAGGACCTAAGCTCTATCCCCAGCACGTACATGGTGACTAACAATGGACTGTAATTCCAGCTCCAGGGGATCAGCAGCCCTCTTCTGGCCTCATTGGGGAACCAGACGTGCATGTGGTACACAGACATACATGCAGGCAAAACACCCATGCACATAAAATAGATAAATAATAAAATGTTCTTGCCAAATACTAGGAGTGAGTTTATAATTCTATGTACACTCTCTACAATGGAGCTGTGTGACTAAAAGGGCCATCAAGTAGTGATGCCCCGCCAGCACCAGTACTGCTGCTTCAGAAATTCTTGTGTGGGGGACAATCAAATGGCCCCCAATGTCTCTTCAGGTTCTTGAGAGCACAAGTATTTCTATCACATAGACTGGGCCATACATTTGTTTTTCTTTCTTTTTTTTTTTCCCTTCATCCTGTCAATCTGCTTATATTAACTAATTGTTTTTATTTTTTACATTTCTGTATTTCTCAGACAGGAGAGCAGGAAGAACTGTGACAGACTACCATAAACCTAACACTTACACAGGCCTCAAGGATAAGCAAACTACATATTTTTTCATTACCTATCTTTACCTGGTTGGTTTGATAAGCCATTATCATAGCCCCTAAACTGTCCAAGATAGCAGCTGATTTAGAAGCAGATTGCCTCGATTAAAACCCTATGTCTTCCACTGACTGACTGTGCAATCAGAATGGGATGATGATAATGGTTATCTACTTTACAGGGGTATTTTGAAAACTGAATGCAAAATGACTGTGATGGGCTTAGAGCAGTGTTTGGTACCTAAGTAGGCTCTGTCAGCTATATTTATCAACCTCCATAATTTGAAAAGCTGAATACAAATGGCAGCTATAATTTTACTCTAGAATCTTGTCTTTTATGAGAGAAGACTTTGACACTAAACAATACAATCTTATAAAAGCCACCTCACCAGTATTATTTTAGAAAACATCAGTTATTGCTGCCAAAACAACGAAAGAGGTATGCTGGGGATAGAAGATGGGCTAACCCAGTTCAACATCATCCATACATGAAGAATCACCCCTAGTCCTTGGAATGAGACTTAGGTCCTGTCTTCTAAACAATGGCTGCGTTCACTGTTTCTATAAGGCTATATAAGAAAACAGTTTTGTTTTGTTTTTTATGAACAACATGAATTCAATGACCTCTCATGTACTCCCCTTGGGTTTTACATGAAGCCTAGATATAAGGAAATCACCTATGATCCCCATGGCATGCAGTGATGTGCACTTGCTATCAGAGACAATGCTTCAGTGCAATGTGGGCAGTTCAGTGATTGGAAGTGGAGTCCACATAGATCAGAAACTATTCCCTAGGGAAGAGCATACCAATTGGTTATTTAATACCAAATGGTCAGCCCTAAAAGCATACATACAAGTAACATTTAGACAGACAGGGTGGGCTGTATTCATGTATTTAGGAATGAGTCTCTGTGTGTGTGTTGTGGGGGCAACAATCAATGAAAAAAGAGGCCATGAATTTGAAAGAGAGCAAGAAATGGTACATGAGAGAGTTTGGAGGGAGGAAAGGGAAGTGGAAATGATGCAATTATATTATTATCTCAAAAAGTAAAAGAACATAAAAAACTATCATAGGATTTATAAGAAATCTCACACGACTCCTGATCCCCATGAAGAAAATCCACAATGCTAAACTTTTCTCCAAAAGCTTCTAACTACATAAGTCTTATGAACAAAAAAGGTATGATGGTACAAACAACAAAAGCCAAAACATCCATGTTTCTGTACACCCAACAAGTCCTTCTCTTTCATTTGCATCACTAGTTATAACCCAAAGGCCCAGTCATACACGGCAATAAAATGTAATAATTAGAGATCAAAGCAGCAGCTGTGCTCATGGACCACACCCAAGGCTGTGGTGAGCTGCATACCTCAATTAATGATGGGATCCATATTTACAGAAAACTGAACTTGCTTTATAATCTTTGTTCCCGTTTTGACATGCACAGCATCTAAGAGTCCGGCTGCTTTCACCCATGGCCTTGTTTTCAGCTGTCTGTCACATAAGATTGCATGCACTTTAGCATTTCACTGATCTTTTTCAAGGGAAAACGATCCCAAAGCAAACACTGGCATATGCTTATACTTCTGTGTCTCTATGAAAACAAGATGTAGAATGACTCACCACACTTGGTGAATTGTATGAGTTCTGAAGGAGACCAGTAGTTAACGGTATTAGGATATTCTTGAAAGTGGCTAAAAGCAACTACGTACTTATAAGGAACATTTACAGAGTAGATCATGGGCAAACAACAGTAGCAGAAGATCTGGTTCAGAACATTATATTTTTGGTAGCACCCAAAGGTTTGTACCCTTGATATTTCTGTCTGATAAAGTTAGATACTGAGTTAGATACTAAGACAACTATGACAGTATGACAGGTTCTGAAACCAAAAAAAGTTATTCAACAATGGTTAGAGAAGAAAGAAAAAAAAAAAGGTAAAGACCCTAATAGACCATCCAGACTTCCTTTACACAGTATAAACATCAAAGTCATGATAAATCATTTTTATTTACTTTTCATAATAGGAAAATTCTGTATCAAACAATCACAATTTCCTAATAAAATTAAAGTAATTCTATAGAATGAATTATTTTCTTTAGTCTATAAAGACAGCAGGAAAATTTACTCAAAATATCACTGTTACAACTGAAATGTTCTAGACCAATGGTTCTCAACCTGTGAGTTGTGACTGCTTTGGGGGGTTGAACAACACTTTCACAGGGGTTGTCTAAGACCATCAGAAAACAGACATTCACATTACAATTCACAACAGTAGCAAAATTACAGTTACAAAATAGAAACGAAAATAATTTGTGGTTGGGGATCAACACATGAGGAACTGTATTAAAGGGCCATACCATTAGGATTGAGAACCACTGCTCTATACAAAGAAAACATAATCACAACTATTGCTACGTTTTGGTCTCAAAAACCCAAGATCAGCATCCATTTACAATGACATCTTTTTTTTGGGGGGGGGGACTAAGCTCAATACTATTATTAAAAAACAGTCTCCACTAATTAATTTATAGGTTTCCTCTATAAGAGATGTTACTATTAGAGGATTAAATTATGCACTGCAAAAAAAATAATTAAAATTTTTTAAGGGCTGGAAATATGACTCAGGTTGTAAGAGCACCTGCTACGCAACCATGAGGACCTAAGCTCTAATACCCAGCATCTACATAAAAGCAGGGCAGTTCCATGAAAGCCTGGAACTTCTGGTGTTGGGGAACCATGACAGGGACATCCAGAGAGTTCACTGACCAGTAAGCCTAGCCAAAACAATAAGCTTGGTTCAATGACAGACCCTATTTCAACACAATAACATGGAGAGCATCAGAGGAAAACCCCAATGTCCTATTCTGGGCTTCATATGTATAAGCACAGGTGTGCAATCCTACATGTTCACATACACGTCCTATAGAGATAAACCACACATGTGTACTCCCACCTCCACATAAATTATGCACCAAGTGTAACTTATCTTATACTATATACACAGCTTATACGATTAGCAAAATAGCCTAGAGTTTGTACGTCATTCCCATGCATTTATGAAATGGAACTACTTAGCATTATAATCATCATATGGAACATTCACAAGCAAATTCATCATGAATGGTCTATTTTACTACTCTGGCAGTTCTGCACTAACTGAAATGAAAAATTCAAATCAAAATTGAATAGCTAAAGGTAAGGTGAAAAGTAGAATGATTTTTTTCACACAAATGTTCACTTCTACTAGACCAAAATTATCAAAAATGCTTGGAAGTAGGAGTGTCTCAGACTTCAAAGGTGTTCAGATTTATAGAACATTTGCAAACATTCTACCATTTAAGCAATTCTGATCCCAAAATATGAAACTAGAAATGCTCCAAAATCTGAAACTATACAAATATTTTGAATTCCAAATGGCTTAGATGATAGCGCCTCCATCTGCTTTTGGCATGACAAAATGTGCAAGTTTTATAATGTTATTCCTTCCTTAAAACTCTTTACACTCTTATATAATATGCTTTTACATAAAATTATGACTATTTGGATAATTTCTCTTTCACGAGTTCGTGCAGTAGCTATAGGAGCCTGTCTTCCTGAAGATGTGTTGAAAGAACTCTAAACTGTTTACAGTGTGTATAAAAATGTACAAAGACTTAGAAGAGAGAGGAAAAGGAGGATAGAAAGTTACAAAAAGAAATAGATGGTTTTAATAAATAAAGCTTTTAAAGAGACAATAAGAATATAAAAATGAGTGACATAAAGATGGAAATTACACAGAAAATCTGGATTATATTATCTTTGGAATTTTTAACTGCAGAAAGACATTTGATTGTAAAGACTGCTGAGTTAAACGAATATATATTTTAAAGGTATTTTGACTTCAAAATTTGTGTCTAAGGATACACTGCTTTGGAAAAGTGGTTCTGCTTTTGCTTCCACAGAAGATGAGAGCCTATGGATTGCTTGTAGGCTAATATGGTTTGATCAGCCAAGACCCCCTGAGAGGTCTCCAGATGATCCAACATCCAGAACAGCTTCAAGGCAACTGGTTCAGAGAATACAGCATCACAGACTACTTCAGTCAGGACTTGATCATAATTCTTAATTTTCTCAGGATCCCCATAAGATTGCAGCGCCCACAACCAGCAGGAAGTAGTATGAGCAGCTACGCCCAAATTCCCAAAATATTGTTTATAAATGTTTATTTTTATTTAAAGGGGGTTGATTATAAATGCAATCTCTTTCTAAAAAAGAAAAGGGGATAGTATAGATATGATAGGATAAAAGGGTAGATTATTGAATCTGCTTTTAAAGAGCAACAACTTATTTAAAATGTTTTACACTGCTATGGATTTTAGATTATTGATAAAAAGTTAGAGTTAATTTTGTTATACTGTATGTATATTTCTACTCATTTAAGGCATTATGTTTGTGCAGCTCATTTGAAATTGTAATGTATAATTAAGAAATACAGATTAATAATTAGCCATCCATGATAATCAAACTTATAGTCATGTTAGTTAAGTTTTCTAGGTATACATAGATAGATTCCAATTAGGCAGGTAATCTTCAAACACTTCAAAGACCTACAGAATATGGCATTTAAAATGTTTTAAAAACTTAGACTTTTCTGGACAAAGAGACACATCTGCTCCTGGCAGCACTGATTTACATCAAAGAGGAAGATAGGCATCCAAGATGGATTCATATGGAGCTTATCTTCTTCTTGGCGTAACTGGACATTTGGGCAAGAAACTGATCCTGCTTGGACTGATTGACAAAAATGTTGTATAGCCTGGACATGAGGACCCATGGAAAAATGACCACTAAATTTTGCCAAAACAAAGTGAGATGATCCTTCAGGTTCCTGCTTCGCAGAGGAGACTGCCAGATATTCTATAGGACACAGGGAGAAGCTACTAAAAAAAACCCCAGACCTATAGGCTGAAGATGGATGCACCAACGGTACAGAGGAACTTTGGATGACTGTCCAGGAAGCTAGATGTCTCTGTCATTTCTAGAACTTTGGAAGTTGCTTATAATATATTTCCTGTATACTTAGGAAATATTATATCCTTCTGGTGTCTTTGATGTAGTTGAAGACTAGATAGTTATAATTTTCCTTGGTTAGGATAAAAATAAATTAGATATGAAACTTTAGACTCACAAATATAGAATAGATGATAGGGTATTTTCTTTAATTGTACTAAATACAAATAGACTAGATATTGTAACTATAATTCTTGCTTGATAACTGTTTTGTTATATGTAATTTTACCATGTTAAAGTTAAAACCTTCCTTTTTGATTAGACAGAAAAGGGGAAGTGCTGTGGGATGTCTTTCTGTATGTTATGAATATGTGTTGCTTTGATTGGTTGATAAATAAAGCTGCATTGGCCTATGGCAAGGTAGCTTAGAGGTAGGCAAAAATCCAAGCAGATATATGAAGAGAGAAAAGGAGAGGAGGGAGAGACACCAGGTGCCACCAAAGGAGAAGGAAAATGCCAACAGACCAGTAAAGCCAGGGAAAACGTGGCAAAACATAGATTAATGGAAAAGGGTTAATTTAAGATATAAGAGCTAGCTAGCAAGAGGCCTGCCATAGACCATACGGTTTGTAAATAGTATTAAGCCTCTGAATGATTATTTTATAAGCAGCTGCAGTACTGTGGGGGCCAGGTAGGACTGGAGAAAACCATTCAATTATAGTACAGTCTATGATAAGCTCTGTGACAGGACACACAGCACAGAATACTAAGGAAGTCCACGAAACTGAGTGTGGACATGCTTACCTCCTCCTACCAGCCCACAAAAGCCCGTGTTCTCTGTTTTGGGGTTCCACTGATACGCTGAAATTGCTCATGATTTGCCATGAGAATTAATAAAGATATTTCGGAAATTATTGTTAAAAACTATCCTCAAATGATAGCCTCAGAAGATGAAAAAGGAAATAAAACTCAAACATAGTTTGTTTTGCTTTGAAATAAGGTGCTGGGGACTGAAACCAAGGCTGACAAAGCCACTCTACTGTGGAGCTAGACCCCAAACCAGGGGAAATCCTCACCTGTCCACAGAGGGTCTTAGAAATAAGTCAAACTGATCATCTAGTGGTTAGCAACAACTTATTATACTTAGAAATACAGAAATAAATGCCAAGAAAAATCACTGGTCCCTTTGGCTTAGATGAGAATTTCTTCAAAAAACTCCTATTTCCTGTGTCCTCCCCAAATTCTGTGGCCAGGTCCCCCATGTGCCCGATGGTCCCTTTTTGTGTTCCTTCACTGTACAGCTACTATATCTAGATCTCTGTGTTTTCAGCCAATTTCAAATACCACTACTTTATAAACAAAACCTAAAACAGTAAGTCCTCTCCTTCATTCACTCTCTTACACATTTTTTTTCTTGAGGAAAGTTTCACATTACTGCTCCACATTTATATGAAAGTTATATATTAAAATGTTTTCACCTTGAACAGGCAGCTAATTTAAGATATTTTATAAGTGTTTTCATTCAGAGCATCAGAAGATGTTCTCCTGCAGTCATATCACGCATAGTCAGAAGTCAAAAACAATACTATCTCTTCAGAGAGTTTAAATGTGAGTAGATAATATTTGTGAGGTAGAATATTTTTGCTGGGTGAGGTGGCAAATGCCTTTAATCTGGAATTTGGGAGGGTAACTAAGACAAAAAGATTAAAAGCTCAAACCACCCTTGGCTACAGAGCAGGGCACTGCCTCAAACACAAAAACAAAGAAAAGAGCTGGAATTTAGTTCTATTTTAAAGACTCTAATTCTCAGATATAATCTATTTCATCATACAGGCTTTAAAACAATACATTCACTGCCCCCCCTTTTTCCAACCACAAGAATGTTGACCACATTTCTTTGAACAAATCTCTGTCATTCAATGGTGAGACTTGTAGAACTATGTTATACTGTCAAGAAACAGTGTCACCAAATGTAATATATGGCTTTTGCTGGAGTGAAGTTCTCCAAACTCTGAAAAGAGCTAACTGCAGTAACACATAAAAAACAGTCATCAAAATGTCTGTTTTACAACTAAAATAGTAAAAACGTATGTATGTGTGTTCACAGGTCATCTCAGCTGCAAAAACTCTTGTCAGGAATTAGGTAGCAGCTAAGAACAATGATTAATCTTCAAAATCTTCAGGCAGAATCAAAGCTCTTTTTACCTAAAACTTGACAGTGCAATCTCTTTGCCTACTTAACATCTAAATAATTATGAATACATACACAGGAAAAAAAAACACCCATCAGCTTCTCTGAAGGCTGCAGAAAAAGGAAGCTTCTTCCAGCCCTGCATTTCTTTCTAGAGAATAACTCTGGCTCTGGGTACAGGAAGACTTCTCTGTGAGACCTGGCTTCAATTCTTACTGTCTTTCATCACAGTTCATAGATGGACAGGTGACTAATTACATAACCATTGCACTGATTGAGATTCTTATATTCATGCAGATTTCAACATACCTGTTTGTCAAATGTTACAAACACTAGAAATGTATCATACAGCTGAGTAAGAAGTGAGTCTTTTCAAGGACCTGAACATTTCAGAACACATGAGCTACAGAGTTAGAAAACAGACTCATTATCTTTGGGCTTGATACTAGTCATCAATTTCAAACTTGTCAAACTCAGTCAAGTTTTTGGGTCATGTTTTGGGAGAAGCTAAAAGTCTACTGATTTACTGATCATTTATAAATTCTTACAGTTCAGCTTTGGCATATTAATCTAGATGGGAATGTTATGGTTGAGACTTCACAAAGAATACATCTAGCAATCTTCAGGAGACTCATTTTTCTGTCTGCAGCACTTGCTAACATCATTGGCAGAAAACAGGCATACAGTAAACAAATTGAAAGAATGTTGAAACTTAAATAGCTTCATGGAAGAACAACAAAACCTTTACATTTCCCTAACCTACAGAAAACTCTGACATAGGAATGATCTTTTCTAGTTTAGCATAAAATGATAAGAAGCTGCTGGTGACACATTTCCTGTTGCCCTTAGGTTACACTCTGATCTATGCGAGGAGTCCTTTCTCCTATTCTTTAACATTTCTAAACTGCTCTTGGGGCTGTGTGTGTTCATCTAAAGTCTTAAATCAGAACCCAAAATTCAAGCTTTCTCTTCTCTTAATGACTTCCTGTTCTTTTAAAAGTTCTTTCTATGCATATTTAATTTTATTGTAACAAATACCTTAGTCTCAGACTAGGTGGTGGCTTTCCAAAAAAGTTACATAATAATTTCATGAATTTCTTTCTAGCTTATACAGAGAATATACCAAGATATGATGGATAATTTTAGTGAGAAATAATTAAATACCATTAATTTGTAAATGCCATAAGTATTCACTTTTGTACCATGGGTACAGAGAAACTCTGTTGGACACAACTGCATTTCACAATTACACTTTTTAGAATTCAAAATGCTTTTAGAGTTCCAAAATGATTATGGGCCTACATGTCATCAAAGCTTTATCAGTCCATGGTGTCTTTGAGGGACACTCTGAATTACATCAATTAAGCTAGCACGGCAGTGGAGATAGATAACACACCAAAGTTATTCTGAGAGTAATGATAAGGTCTAGGGACAGCCACAATGTTTCCTTACATAAGTGTGCACGGTGTGGCAACGGAGCATACAAGCATGTGGTCAGCACTCACTACGCTTCTGATTCACTTAATCTTTGCATATATAGAAAATCTTTTGCTTTTTAAGTCTATGTGCCATGACATTTTTTATAGAGAGGATTCTGAAAGTGGAAGCCTGGTCCTAACATTAAGCAGTAAGACATAAATGCAATGGATCAATACTCTCACTCTACTTCACTCATTTGGAGAGCTACTATAGAAAACAGAGGAGATATTAGCTTCATTTTAGTAGTTTCAGTAGAAATGGTTCATATACATTCTGACTTTCAATATGAGACAAAAAATGGGACTGCTTTTATAACATTTTTCTAAGTCGAAGGTAAAAGAACTGATAACAAGGTGAACTAAGAGACATCAAATATAAAGTGCCTGTTTATTCTCTACCAGTGACTCATAGGCCTCTGCTTTAAAAACATGTCAGGAATTCATCTAATCTTCTTCAGGGCACACCCACTTCCCTGTAACTTTGTACAGTTTACAGATAAACAGGCATTTCTCAACTCACCACTTTCCTCTGCAGTTTCCTTGGGATGGTGATTTGATGCCCTTCATCCACTCATGCTCTCTATTTTGTTTCAATCTCCTCTTTACATAAATTCTTAGAAGTATGTCTAGAAGCCGAAAAAGCCCATCTGAGCTGCTAAGTACATGCATAATATCAGTCTTACTGTCCTTATTCCTATTGGTTACCCACCTTAGTTTCCTAATTCTTGATTGCTATAAGTTAATATTTGTACAAACTATCAGTCATGTTAATATTTGCCCTTGTTGAGTCAAGTTTATGAAACTATGTGAATTTAATTGATCTTCATTTGCATTCTGGGGCAATATAATGCTTCCAAGCTTCATACTCACAAGCAGTGAAGAGCTTTTATATGAGAATATTTGGCTATTTGCTGAAAAAAAATCACTTTACTTAAAAAAAAAATAGTATCTTCCTTTTCTATGGACATACCTTATCTACCAGTTTTGTTTCTAGAAGTTTACCCCACAGGGATACTCACACAGGATGAAAAAGGCATGCTTACATAGAGTCATTAAGCATTGTTAACAGGCAATAAATGCTTGTCATTCAGATACAAAGCATATTTGGACTCATCCATACACTATCTATCAGCAAATTTTTTATTTATGTCATTGAATGATCTCAAATATAAACCTAACTTCACATATTAAATTAAAAAGACCAGCTGCTCTTCCAGTAGACCTGGGTTCAATTCCTATCACCCATGAGGCAGCTCAGAAGATCTGATGCCCAATTCTGGCCTCTATAGGCACTGCACACACATGGCAAACAGACAAGCAGACACCCCATACACATAAAATAAAGCTTAAAAAATTTTAATTATATGCTTTAATTTTCAAATATTCAAGCAAAGTACTCACCAAATTCTCAGCCTTTACTTTTTTCCTGTACAACTAGATTCACTCAGATTTTGTCCTTTTTGAATTTTATAATAATTCTTTCCAAATTTCATGCAATGTATTTTCATCATATTCATCCTCTCTCCAACTCCTCCCACATCCACTCCCCCATTCCCTACCTAACTTTGTCTGTTGTTGTTACTGTTCAAAATCCATCCTGTCCAATTTATGATGCCCATAAAAACCCTTGGATGTGAGGCCATCCATTGGAGCCAACCCTTAACAAAAGCTGACCCTCCTTCTCCCAGAAGCTAGCCTCTTCAGCTGGGGGTAGGACTGCAATGCCCATTTCCCTGCTGCATACCTGGGATTTGTCTGGCTTGAGCCTGCACAGGTCTTATGCATGCTGTCACAATTATTGGGAATTCATAGGTGTAGCTACTCTGTTTTTTCTAGAAAACACTATTTCTTTATACTTATCCATTGCCTCTGGCTCTCACAGTCTTTCTACACATACACACACACACACACACACACACACACACACACACACACACACACACTTTGCATTAATTCCTGAGCCTTGGAAGGAAGGGGTATAATATACATGTCCTATTTATACTAATCTATGGGTACAGAGATAAATCATTAAGAGCTGGTTTAATACTATGTTCATTTAGTAGAATCATAGCAGATTCAGTCCTAGGGCCTGTGGCTACAGGTCCTAGACTGCAATAATGGTACCAGTTATGGCTTTAACTTGTGGAGTGAGCTTTAAGTAAAATCAGAAACTTGTCAGTACTAGCATGATTCCTCCATGTCCTATTGAGTGTATTGTGTGATGGATAATCTTTGCTGTCATCTGGACTATATCTGGAATCAACTAAAACCTAGGAAGCTGGGCATGCCTATGAGAGTTTTTCTTGATTGGCTCATGAGTTCAGAAGGCCTATCCTAAGTCTGGGCCACACCTTCTGGTGGCAGCCTAAATAAAAGGATATAAAAGGAAGCTTTTGCTTTTTTGCCTTCTTGACCTCACTCTCACTGGCAAGTTCATCTACCCTGTTGCTGAGGTATTCTTTCACTGATATTAGAATCTACTTCTTCAGGATTCTAATGGAGACTGAAATCCAGCACCAGACTGGGACTGCCAAGACATCCAGTCTAATGGACTGAACAACTACCATATTCTTGGCCTTTCTATCAGGAGAAAGCCACAGCTGGACTAAGACCACAGCTTACAAGTCACTATAATAAAGCATTCATGTATGTATATATTTCACTATATTAGAGAAACCCAAATAATACAGGTATCTTCAGCAATAGAGTCTTAACATCAAGTTTAAAGCTAGGCTAATGGCATGGGAAAACACTTTGTGATAGAGGGCTTGCCTAGCATGTATGAGGCTTTAAGTTCAACTGCCAGTTCTACAACCAAGCCCCCACCCCCCAAAAGTAATAACTACAAGCCAGAGTTTCCCAACTTAAGAGTAAACAAACAAACTCTAAAAGCTAGAGAAATCTGTTCATCAAGGCCAGAAAATGATGAAGTCAAGATGAAAAGTCTGATGTTCCTGATTAGTTTCACTGAACAAGAAAAACAAGTCTGCTGTTGTCAAAGCAGTGCCTTTTCTCCTGTGAGAGTTAACCATGGCATAAATCATAGTTAGCTTCAGTTGTCAGTGGGACACAAACATAGTCACCTGGGAAGAAGGAACCCCAACTGAAGAACTGCCTCCATCAGGCTGACCTATGGGCATATCTGTGAAGTGTTTTCTTAATTAAGAAATAACACAAGAGGGCCCAGGCCACTGTGGGTGGCATCATGCCCAGGCAGGTGGACATGAACTGTCTAAGAAAGGTAGCTGAGGAAGCAATGTTTCTTCATGTTTTAATTCCTCCCTCAAAGGTCCTCCCTGAAGCTGTTGCCTTGACTTCTCTTGATGATGAACTGTAAACTGTAAGCTGAAGTTAGTTTTAATAAGCATCAGAGGAACAGAGACGAAAACTAGGAGAAAGATAATAACACTTGTCTTTACATTAAAATATTCACCAATAAATCTTACGCAGGTACCTTCCAAAACAGAAAACACACCGTCAGTAACAAAAACTGAACAGCTATGCATAAAGAGCTCAAGCTCACACTGGTAAGACTTCAAAACAGGCCATCTACAAATCAGAGTAGAATAAGAAAGCATGGCCTCACATTGCGGGGATGAAGAGGGACAGCTCCTACTCATGTCTGGCCAGTGCCAGGACTTTCTCACTCAATGTCTCCCTGTAAAATGAGGACATGACTATCTAACTACACACACTGAATATCAGCTCTGCTTCATTGAATACATGGCCTACCACAGATCCAAGTATTACTTTCTGGAAAGGCATCTTTCCAGACTAATTAAATTAAAAGTTCTGAATAAGATCACCCTGAACCATACATGCAGGCCCTAACTAAATTCAAGAACAACTGTCTTTATAAGAGAGAAAAGACACAGACATTGAAAAGGAAGAGGCAAAGTGACCTCAGAGGCAGAAACTGGATTGAGGCAACCACAAGGAATGCCAGCATTAAAAGTATTAGCAAGGATACAGAGAAAAGGGATGTGATATACACTGTGAAAGGTAATGTAAATTAGCTAAATACTGAAGGGAACTTTCTCAACAATTTTAAAATAAAACTATTAGTTGATCTAACACTCTTACTAGTGAATCAATATATGTGTGTGTGCATGTATATGTATATATTCCCAAAGGTAATGATCTAAATATGTTGACACAATATCTAAACCCCTATGTTCATTATACCATTATTTACAATAGCCAAGATAGGAAATTATTAACCTAACTGTTAATCAATGAATGAAAGCATCAAGAAAAGTAGTTAAAAAACATCAAGGACATCTTTATCATCCCTTTAGTTGTCATCATTTTGGTGCTAGAAATTGAGCCCAGGAATTCAAGTATGGTAAGCACATACTCCACCACTAAGTTACCTTTAAAAAAAGAGAGAGAAAATATAATCTGTGCTAACAGATATAAGCAAATTGTTTCAGACACACTTAAAAAAAAAACCAAGGCCAGGCGTTGGTGGCGCCCGCCTTTAATCCCAGCACTCGGGAGGCAGAGCCAGGCGGATCTTTGTGAGTTCGAGGCCAGCCTGGTCTACAGAGCGAGATCCAGGAAAGGCGCAAAGCTACACAGAGAAACCCTGTCTCGAAAAAAGCCAAAAAAAAAACAAAAAACAAAACCAACCCAAGTATCACTAATTCTCACATATAGGCACAATCTAAAAGAGCTGATCTCACAGAAGTAGGAAGTACAATGGTGGTTATTAGGGGAAGAGATGATGGGGAGTCTTTTGGGAGGCACTGAACAAAGGACACACAATTTCAGTGGAATAAGTTCAAGAGGTCTGTTGTGTAAGATAGTAATTATGGCTAATGACAGTGTATCATGTTCTTAGAAACCACTAAGAGTACAAACACTTTACAGCATGGTGATTACAGTTAAGAACAATGTACTATATTCTTGAAAACTGCTTTTAAAAAACAGACCTTATTATTCAATGCTTTTTTAGTGTGCGTGTGTATGCGGGTGCATATGTCTGTGGAGAACAGAAGTAAATGGCAGGTGTTTTCCTCTACTGCTTTCCACCTTACTTTCTCTGATATGGTCTCTCAATAAATGTAGAACATGCAGTTAAAGATAGACTTGCTGGACAGTGAGCCCCAAGACCCTCCACCCTACTGGTGCTGAGGTCAAGGAAGCGCACTGCCATGCCTGACTTTTTATACAGGTGCTGGGGATCCAAACTGGTCCTCAGACTTGCACAACAGGCACTGTACCCACTGAGACATCTCCCCAGCCAAAAAGCTGATTTTAAATGTTTTGCCACAAAAAAAATTATGAGGTCACACATATGCTAATTAGCTTGATCTAATCATTTCACTGTACCTCACAATGCCATGTTGTACAAATTATACAATCTACAAAATATTAAAAGTTCCTTTAGTGGAAGGAGCGGTGCCCACATCCACCCAAAGTTGAAGGGTGAAGGAAGAAGTCAACTTCCATAGGAAATACAGCCCCACCTGTGCTCTAATTTCAAATTTCTGGACTCTCCACATGAAATATGATAAACTTTTGCTGTTTCCCACCCCTCAGCTTGTGGTCATTTATCCAGTGGCCACAAGAAAACTACTCTATTAACCACAGACTGCTGAAAGGATTTGATGAAATAGCATGATCAAAGGCCCTAATACATGTAATAAACAGCAGTAACTTTACTACTAATAAATGAACCTATGTAAGAGGCCTATACAAGAAGTCTATATACAAATATAGTCTCTTGTATTTCTCAGAGGTGGAAAATATGTCTCTTTCTTCTCTATGAAATAAATTACAAAAATATACTTCATATATAATACATTTTAAATTAACAAATGGTAATGGTTATGTTATATTTTTAGGAATGATAAACAATTCCCCTTTCTATGATTTTATTTATTTTAGTCACTTAAACTAAAAGTAAGCCTACAAAGATTCTTTCCTAACCTATTAAGTGGATAAAATAAGGATTTAAGAGATCAGGAGAAATAATGGAAACTAGTAAAAATACAATGAATAGTTTAATACAGAAAACTCCCCATTTCCCAAGAGAATGGACACACATTGAAGCACAATGACTTCTAACCACAACCATGAGCTGTTCAAGCAACATGTGAAGTACACAGACTAGTCATGACCTCAAATCTCTTCTCACAGAAAAGGTAACAAGTGACTCTGTGGGGCTATGCCCTAAAAAGAAACTGGTAGCAATGGAGAAATAAACATAACCCTTTAATGAATTCAAGCCTCCTTTAACCCTAACTTCAAAGTTTCTGATTCATATTGTAGCAAAGAGAGGAATCTCTTGCTTAAATTCCCATTCCTTTCTGTGTATGAATTTCACAAGTAGCCACTTGTGAAAACAACAAACAAAAATGGAAACAGGAGAAAGAAAATAACCCACCAACATCTTCTGCCCAGGGCACCTGCCACATGAGAACAGAAGGTGGAAAAGCGGAACATGGTAAAAAAGTAGAACTTGGAGAGCATCCCTATTGTGGCACAGTTTTCTCTAATCACTGCTAAATGAGACCCTATCTATGAGGATGAAGTAAGGACCAGTGAGCAACACATTTCCAGCAGAAGAGCTGATCTGCATGACAGAAACCGCATTCTCCATCAGCCAACAGGTGGGTAGAAATGGATCAGAAGTTCTGGTCTCATGATGGGTAGAAGTGGAAAGGAAAATCATCTCACTCCTCAGTGAGTAATGAAATCAAGGGACTAAGGACACAATCCAGGTATAAAAATGGGGAACTTAAATTACCATTCTCCCGGAAAGTAAGGTATGTGAGAATGTCCAAGTAAACTGTTGTTTTTCACTGTTCATCATAATTTAGTGTCTGATTTAGCATCAGACATGCTCATTAGCCTTATTCACTTCTGGACTTTGATTTCCTAGCTCTTGATAAAAAGTACTTTTTGATTTGTACAGTGAGATCTATACTCAGCTAAACAGCTATTTTAGCATACAACATACAGCATACAGTAAGTTTGTAAGGAATGTCAAGCAGACACTGAAATGATAGGTTTGAACTTCACCTCCATAGGAACTAGGTCACAAAGCAGGTGCCAAGGAGGTTTTACATGATGAGATCCTTTCTTTTCTCCTAAGGATAGGATTCTGGAAAATTGAGAAGGGGTCTTAGGTGCTATGAAGCATCCTGCACTGCTGGGGATGTCTTTCTGTATGCTTTGAATGTGTTGCTCTGATTGATTGATAAAGAAATGCTGATTGGCCAGTAGCCAGGCAGGAAGTATAGTATAGGTGGGATAAGCAGAGAGGAGAATTCTGGGAGGAGGAAGACTGAGTCAGGAGACACTGCCAGCTGCCGCCGCCATGAGAAGCAAGATGTAAAGTGCCAGTAAGCCACAAGCCGCATGGCAACTTTTGGATTAATAGAAATGGGTTAATTTAAGATATAAGAATAGATAGCAAGAACCCTGCCATGGCCATACAGTTTATAAGTAATATAAGTTTCTGTGTGTTTACTTGGGTCTGAGCGGCTGTGGGCCCGAGTGGGACTGGAGAAAACTACAACTGCAAATGGAGCCCAAAGGCTCGAGTTTCCACCTAAGTTCCTGCTTCATGTCTCATGCGGGAGGCAAGATGCTACAACATGCAGGCTTGAGCTACTCTACGGCGGGTTCGTGACATGTGGACTGAAGCTACACCATGGCACATTCCTGCCAAGTTACACAGAGGTTTCTGCAAGCTGTGCAACATAGTGCGTGTTGGATATAGCTTTTGCTACTAAAAAAAAAAAAAAAGGTTTCTGGGCTACACGCTGCTTTTCTCTGCTTTTCTCTGTGTGTTTACTTGGGTCTGAGTAGCTACAGGCCCAAGCAGGACTGGAGAAAACTACAACTACACTGCACCTGTAAAGAGAGATTAGTGGCACTAAAGAGGGCCAAGTTATAAGACCAAGCACCTCGATTTGTATTAAGGCTGGGCAAGGTGACCCAGCATGAGGCATAGGGTCCCAAAAGCCAGCAAAGAAGTCTGAGACAGCTCTGCTCCCACTGTTAGGAGTCCCACAAGAGGGCCAAGCTACACAACTGTCACATGTATGCAGAGGTCAGTCCCATGCAATCTCCCTGGTTGTCGTTTCAGTCTCTGTGAGTCCCTATGAGCCTAGGTTAGTTGATTCTGAGGGTTTTCTTAGGATGTTTTGTTGATATCCATGGAAGGCCTGCTCTTTTCTGAATAGAAATGGAGGAGGAGTGGAAGGGAGGCAGAGGGAAGTGGGGGGGGAAGGACTAAGAGGAGGGGAGAGAGGGTGAGCAGGGGAAACTGCAGTTGGGGTACAAAATTAATTAATTAATTAATTGATTGATTGATTGATTGACTAATTAATTAAAGGGCCATGTTCTATCCCTAGGGAAACCAGGCAGCCAGAGCACTCACTATCCCATACGGACCTTATCTCAAATACTTTCAAGAATACAATGGGAAGACAAGCATAACAAAGGATGAGCGGCTCCCCAGAAGCTTCCATCATCCAGACAGCTCTTCTCACACTGACCTGGGGACGAGGCTTGCAATCACACTTGTCCTTCTGCATGTCCTGTAAAACAAGAGCTCTTTCCTTCCTCTGTATCTGAGTAGCAACCAAAGAGGGCCACACCAAGGACAACCTGACAAGTATCTGTTAAATGAGTGTTACTAACAAGAGGTGAAAAGGGAGAAAACCAAACAAGAGAGCAGGGAAGAGTTCAAAATGGAAGATAAGCAACAGAAGGAGGCACAAGACAAAGATCAGCAGCACTGCAGCAGAAAGTCACTCAACCTGTTCTGGGCCCAGGAGCCTGCCACAGGCACAACTCTCACTCACTCCACCCTGATCCAGCCTTTGGCACTTCCTACCTACTCTTGTGAAACTGGCTCCTAAGTCTTCTCTTTCTCCACCCTGCTCACTGCACCAAGCAGACTACCTGGGCTTTAAATCCTAGCTGTGATCATATGCAGATTACTTAAGCACCATCCTCTTCTATTTCATCATATCAATAAATGAACAACAACAACAATAATAACAGCAATAGCAATTGTATCTCAAGTAGTTCTTGAAAAAATTAAATGAGAAATGTGTGTGAGGCATGGAGAAGGACTTCTGACTTGCTCAGAGCTACTAGTAATGAAATACTAATTACCATTACTAAACTTTTGGTTTACTTATTTGTCTGCTAGGAATTGAACCCAGGGCCTACCTGCAACTCAATTACATATGGTTTATTCAAATTTCAGACACATATAGTACTGAGAGGACATTTTGGTACCTTAGAGGCCAGTGGAGGAATGTAGACATTCCACAAAAGGAAATTCAGAAAAATGAGCAATCTGAGGAAACACTGGTGCGTGTAATAGTCATGGTGTTTCATGATACTAAGGAGACGGCTTTAAAATCCCTGTAAGTGAACCAAAAAACACATGGAAAAAGCAGCAGATGAAGGTCAACTAGCAAGCAGGGCACAAAGGTCAGGGTCACAAGGCTAACACCTGTCTGCTGTTCCTTGCTACTCCTCTGCCTAACTCCAGTTCCAGGGCTTGCTTGTATTATGACTGAGTTGTCAGAGAACTAAGATAGAGTTCAAAACTGTTCCTCAAAGTATAAACAGAAACCAATGAAGTTGGCTAGTGTTGTTTCTTCCAACTCTAAATGCTCTAAATCTATGAAGACTTTATACATGAAAGTGGTCATGCCTTTTCATTCAACTGAAAAACTACTTCATAGAAGAGATATTAAAGCTGCTTTAACTCATTCAACAGTCTATTCATTGGGGCTGTTGAGTGAATGAATGAGGTAATGGTGCTGCTTAGAATATTTTGTGAGCTTCTAATTAAAATTTTTCAAACAGCATTAATTCCCTGCTAGTATAACTCATGTAACTACAATTTAGAAGGTCAAATTACTGTAAAACTTTGTTTTCTATGAAAATATATTTAATATCAAAACTATTTATTGTATATTCTGAAGAACAAGCATCATTAAAACAACTGTACTTTTCCATTTCTATATTTAAAAAGACAGTGTAGTGCTGGGTAGTGGTGGAGCACACCTTTAATACCAGCACTTAGGAGGCAGAGACAGGCAGATCTCTGTGAGTTCAAGCCCAGCCTGGTCTACAGAGTGAGCTCCAGGACAGCCAGGGCTACACACAGAAACCCTGTCTCGAAAAACCAAAAAAAAAAAAAAAAGAAAAGAAAAAAGAAAAAGACAGTAATATAGAAAAATAATTTACATTAAGGAAAGAGACTGGTTGAACTCTTGTTTGTATGCATATGAATTGTGTGAGTCTAGAGAACTTTTATAAGGTGGCATCTGTCATAAGTGTTAATACTAAGATTAAATGGCTAATGCACATAATATTCTTAGCTCAGTATCTTGGAAAGACAGCTTACTTCTTTAATAGTCTTCAGTGAATTCTTATGCTACACTAAAAGCAACAGAGATGGCTTCCCAACATCTCTGACATGTTCCTCCTCACAGTTCAGAAGAAAAACCATCATCAAAGGTTCTTAGAAACACAAATATTGTTGCCATTAATATAAGCATCCTCAAATGAATAAACAAAAAAAGGAAAGGGTTTCTGCATACTATTAAAATAACTTCAACTGTAAACATCACACAGCAAGGGAATTTGCATGCAAAAATAAGAAACATCAGATCAAAATTCCACAATTCATTTTTGATGGCTTAGAGCAATTCTTTAACACACTATCTTGAACCAGAATTCACATTAGAAAATGAAATCTATACCAACATTATAGAGTATCTGAAATCTGAAAAAGACATATTATTCTTTATTTAGTATGCCAAGGAGATTTAAATTCTTGAGCGAGGGAGCAAACTAGCTTTATCATTCAAATAGAAAAATTCTTAGTTTTTAGAATAAATTTGATAACCAAAAATATTTTCAGATAACAAAAACACATGAGACTAATAAGTAATTTATGATTTCAAAGCCTGGTGTATACAACATAATTCCAGTGAAACAAAAAGGGCCTGGAAAGTCCCTTGCATTCATTGTAACAGGATGTGTTTCCCAGGAAAACAGTGTCAGTGGACAGAGCCAAGATACAGGGAACTCAATTGTAAGAGGGGATTTTAACTCAGAATTATCAACTGAATGCTTAAAGTAACATGAAAACAGAACCTTACCAAACTGCCCAAGAAAATCAATTCATATTAACTTCAGAGAAAGACTATTAATAGGAATCATGGAAGGAAAAAGTAATTATGAAAAAAAAAGAGTCATTAGGCAATGTAGTTATAAAGCTGATTTTTTTTTTTTTCAAAATGGAGGCAATTTTAGACAAGGTTGACAGTATAAATACTATGCCCCATGTGTGGTAAACACAACCAATCTCTCCTTTTTACTTTTCAACTCCTATAAGCCTGAGCTATTTCAGTCTTTGAGACTATAACAGCAACAGCAGCCACTGGAAAACAGTTGGGAATGGCTTGAATTTCAACCCTTTCAAAGGTTCCTTAAGCTATGGGCAAAGATGTTTATTTGGAACTCAAAGGAGACTGCTTCCATTAAACCTAGAAGAATGGCCAGTCTGTCTCACTACTAACTTCCTATGAACCATTTCTAAATTTATCCGGCAATAGCAGCAAAACTTACTGTATTTTAAAGAGTGGCATTCTCTACAACTCAAGGCAGTAACTATGCAGTGAGTGTCTTCTGTTTCAGGCAGAGAACATTTCTTTCCATACAGTAAGGATGGGAACTGTTCTTTTCACCTGAAAACGCTACTGAACTTTTTCAATTTTCAATGATAATAAAGACTAGGTTAATTTGGTACAATCCAGTGTTACTCTGCTGGTAAGTAGATCCAGCCAGGAGAAATATTCCCAAGTTACTCTCCTCCAACTGCACTGTGAACTATGTCTTTCTAAGGGAACACCCTTCCCCAACCCCATGCTGCATGAACTTCCTCTCCTCCCCTGACATTCTGATGGCCTGAAATAGTTTTGGTCAGTCATCCCAACCTGAATCACAATTGCGTTGTTTTGTTTTCACAAGTGATCCATGACTTAAGTCTACTTAAATCACACATATATATATCGGATTTGATTTTTTAAATAAATATAGATACTTTAAATAAATGTAGAAATCTTACATCTTCATTTACAACTGTACTACAGTATTCATAAAGTGTACTGTTAATTAAAACTAGAATTATCTTAATGTAGTGGAAGGAGTTGCCCAAGAAATGTTTCATACAAAAAAAGGAAAGTTCTTAGGTAAAGCTGGAGTCTCCTGAGAGCAAAAATGAGTACTGACTACTTTTCTATGCCCAATGACCAGCATGCTAGGGGCTGGCCCTCTCTTTTTCTTTTTTGGTTTTTCGAGACAGGGTTTCTCCATGTAGTTTTGGTGCCTGTCTTGGATCTCGCTCTGTAGACCAGGCTGGCCTCGAACTCACAGAGATCCACCTGGCTCTGCCTCCCAAGTGCTGGGATTAAAGGTGTGCACCACCACTGCCTGCCTTGGCCCTCTCATTTTACTCCAGTCTCAAACAGTTTGTTTGGGGACATATAGAAAGGCTAACAATCAGATGCTTACAGATAAATGAATGATAGGTTGGCAAGGAAACAGTTGTTTTTTGTTTGTTTGTTTGTTTTGCTTTTTTAAGCTGGGTAATGGGATGGCTGTTGGGTGCTTCATCAAAGCATACAGGAGTAAGTGATACAAATTTGTGAGTCAAGGTGTAGAATGCAATCTGACCACACTACCCTAGAGGAATCTATAAGACATATAAGTGAGGGGCAGTTTTAGTAAACAAGGGAGCAGAGACCATACTAAAATGAATAGAGGAGCAAGGGAAGGAGAAAGGGTCAGAACTCACAGCTCGGCTCAGTCGGGCTACACACCTGAGAGACACTCTCTTCTGG
The DNA here is from genome assembly GCA_902168325.1 of Peromyscus nudipes. Taxonomy (NCBI): domain Eukaryota; kingdom Metazoa; phylum Chordata; class Mammalia; order Rodentia; family Cricetidae; genus Peromyscus; species Peromyscus nudipes. The sequence goes on from CABHPH010123603.1 coordinate 26,435, forward strand.
GTCCTCCCACCCAGACTACGCTATGGCTTATGGAATTAGTATTCACAAGCCCTCAATAACTGCCATCCTGCCTGACCTGTCTCTACCCCTGGTTTCTCTTCACCTTCCTCCAGGTTCTATGGCTACGTCTATACCAAACAGTTACTAGTTCAAACACCCTACAAAGCATTGCCTTTGTTTTTATCTATGTGTCTAGTTGGTTAACATGTCCATCCAACACCTGTCCTGGTGGACATCTGTCATCACCACACTGCTTCAGTACACACTGCTCTGAGGTACCTTCTTTATCCCTCAGAACCTGACCAAGGTTTGAGCACCTCCAGGAGGCCTTTCATTTCAATGGGAGAATTTATTCCTTTGAGCGTGTAGCACAGTCTATGACTTACCCCAAAGAAAATAGTCTAAGTTTCTTTTTTCTTTTTCTTTTTTTTTTTTGGTTTTTTGAGACAGGGTTTCTCTGTGTAGTTTTGCGCCTTTCCTGGAACTCACTCTGTAGCCCAGGCTGGCCTCGAACACACAGAGATCCGCCTGCCTCTGCCTCCCAAGTGCTGGGATTAAAGGCGTGTGCCGCCACCGCCTGGAATAAGTCTTAAGTTTCTTAGGAAAAAATTACAAATCACTATCTATCCTTTAAGCTGCTAATCATAAGGTAAAACTGATGAAAAAGTGCATTTTTTTAGTGAACACTGACATTTTCCAACTAATCCCTAGTATTAATGGTAGTGTTGATAAACACTATATTTTAAAATAAAATTATTTCTAAACATTTCATAAAAGCACAGTCCAGAATTTAGAAAGTTAATTGATTTCAATGTTACGGAGGAAATTAAAGAATTACAAATGAATTTTCTATTTCCTGGAAAAATGCGAAAGAGGGGCAGGTGAAAGAAGAAGCGTCAGTATTTGTTCATCTTTCTGACTTCACCGCAGTGGAGGAGAACTGTAGCTCTACTGTTCTTCTAATGAGAACAAGAGGGCTTCAGAGTAAACAAGTAGGTGTGGACTGCTTCTCTTTGCCTCACTATTTTTCCTACCAGATGGGACATAAATCACTGGTGAAGACAACAATTATGACCCAAAGCAGTGGTGAATGTGTAGTAAACAACATGCTTGGAACTATACACTCTTTGGAAAAGTTTTCATTAAAACAGTCGTTTGTGTGAAAATTAAAGAATCCTATCTTCTAAGATTTGCATCTTTCTTTCTCAGAAGAGCCTACCAGCTAAGTGTTCTCAGTTTCTGTTCTCCTCCGGGCACACCCACTGTCTCCAAGAGACAAAACAAACATGACTTCTATGTAATTTTACAATGGATATCACATTAACACTCCTCAACTGAAGACAGAGAAAAGGAAAGAGAAATACCTGAATTTTTTCATAGGCTCTTTCTATAGAACATTTCATTATAATAACTGTAAAGCAGGCACTGTGGTGCCCCATTTACAAGTGAAGAACAAGTCTTTAAGTGTAATTATTTACTAGGGTTTTCCCCCAGAGGTTTATAATAACATGGAAATTGCTTTTTATTTTTTCTTCTGAACAATAAATGACTACATGTTTAAAACAATTGCACACTTTCAAGATGTGAGGTTCATGTTTACCAGGTTTGATTGTAGTCAAAGGACTATTGGTAATTCAAAAATTGAACTACATTGAACTTTCATGTTTATTTCCAACAATCTTTATCACTACTGAATTAAAGAAACAGATATGTAAGATAAGATACTTTTCTGTCTATGCCTGACTAATAATCACTTTTCTGGTCACGTTAAGCAAATAGTCCTTTAAAAGATAAGTTTTAATTCTTGAACATAGTAACTACTCATAGTAACATATAAGAAGTCTACTTAAAAAACAAAACATGTTTAAACTATAATACAGAAATAATAATTTAGCAGAACAGTCAACCAAAAAAATAAGTAGTATTCAGATTTAGAATAGGCAATCAAATACTCAGAGCCACCATCGAGCACTCCATCTAATGGCTCACTAGTGTCTATCTGTTTGTAGGGTGGGTTTTGTTGTTGTTGTTGTTGTTTGGTTGGTTTGGTTTGTTGAGACAGGGTTTCTCTGTGTAGCTTTGGAGCCTTTCCTGGAACTCACTCTGTAGCCCAGGCTGGCCTCAAACTCACAGACATCTGCCTGCCTCTGCCTCCTGAGTGCTGGGATTAAAGGCGTGCGCCACCGCCCGGCTGGCTGGAGGGTGCTTTTAAGCCCAAAGAAAACAACTGGGTTCTAATCTCTATAATAGAATTCTGAAAAGTGAGAGAAATGAAAAGTACTCTTTTCAGAGAGATGCAAGTGTTTTCAAGTGAAGGACTCAGCTACTCCTACTGTGCTTCTACACCGTCTTTTAAAGTATACATGAGGAACTCATCTAGTCACCAGGCTCTCTGCTACAACAGGAAAAGTAAAGACTGACAGCCAGGCATGGTATTACATGCCTGCAATCCCAGCAGGCTAAGGGAGGAGGATCAGGAGTTGAAGCCCGGCTAGACTCCACAGGAAGACCCTGTCTCTTAGAAAAAGGCAGGGAGGGCTGAGGCATAGCTTTTGAAAGGGGCTCTGTTAGGCAAATCATATAAACTTTCTAAACTATGAAAAGTGGGCATGCTAACACCAACCTCCACTGGACTGACTTAAGCATTAAGTGATGTGTATGAAAAGTCATTCACAAAACAAACGGCCACACACGCTTATACAGCACTTCCAAACAGGGATGGCGGTAAGTGGGGATATAACCACAGAGACCCTCTGAAACACAGCCAACAAGTAAATGTCAAGTTGCAGAACAGGTATTAGAAAGACATAGGAAATGACAAGAAGAAAACAGGACGCTCAATACCATATGTAGCTCCAGTTACTGGAAAAAAAGAGCCTCACTTAACAGTTTTAATTCAAATACTGCAGATACAGAACTGAAAACTTTTGCTTTTAAAAGCAAACCAGCTTCGTAACTTTCTAAAATCCTGCCTCCATCCTCTTAGTGAAATAAATGGAGAGCTGAACCCCTACAGCTTACAGTAATAGGGTATTAAGCAATCCGGTAAAACAAAACAGAAGATGACTAATAGCTTCAGTCTGGTTCAAGGCTACTTTCTCTTTTTTCTTGTAACTCAATGTGCCTGTTAAATTATTCCAATCTGTCATTCATTAATAGGAGTTACTGGACCTCTGACAATTTTTTTGTTATTGTTTTTTGAAGGATATAGACAGAGGAGGCAGAAAAATGGTAATCAATATTTTTCAAAACTCAACCCTTCTAGACCTTTCATTTCCAGTCATATCAAGTTATACACTAAGTGAAATTTGAAGAAGAAAAACAAAAGAAAAAAAAGAATCCCCAGACATGCCACCACTAATGAAAACCAAAGAAGAACAAAAAAGCCATACATAAACTTTCCATGATTCCAACAGGCCTAATTAAAAAACAGCAAACAAGGATAAAAGCGTATGCTACCCTGTGATGAAGTGCTATCTGCATATCTATCTGACATGCCTTTCACCTCCGAGTCACTTTGCTAACCTGGCACAGTGGAAGATGGCTCCAACGAAGAACGTCCAATTTCCTGATTTTCTCAGCCAAGATAAGCAAGCAAAGTTGGTTTGATCTAGTGACAAGCTCTAAGGAACTTATAGTTGAAAAACCAGAACAAGAACCAGACGTTTTACTGCAAAAGTGGGATTTTGAAATCATGTATGATCTCATTTTATAGTCAAGAAAATTAAGGCCCAGAGTTTAGTGACCTTCCCCAAACTAGACAGTAAGTTAGAAGCAAGTTTATTATTAATGCCTCATGTGGAGAATTACTGAAATGTGAAGCAGTTTAAAGTCTTATTCACAGAATCTAACAATTTAGTCAATAGTTACTTAAGAGCACTAGAGTGTAATTTTCTTCATTTATTAACTGAAATAATGCCATTTTTAAAATGAACCACTTTGACTTAGATAAAAATCAAAAACAAAATGGATTTGGTATTTTAAAATATTCACTTCTATTTGCCTGATTTATCCTAATTGGAGAAGTAATTTTAAATAGAATTCCTCATACTCCAGTGTACTATTCTTGGAATTAGTTTAAGTCACACACAAAATAAATAAATAACCCAACTCTGGAAAAGGATGTGATGGGAATTAAAATCTCTCACAAGTTTATACCTACCTATAGTAGAACAAGAGTCAAGTGTGAGTGCTTTAAGTTATTACAGAAGCACAATGTTTGCCTTATTATGTGCTCCCAAAACTGGACAAGATATGGATTAACAACTACAGAACAATCTTATCAAACAAGAATTCTTTTCTTATTCTAAATTTTAAACTTTATTTAAATTCTAAGTTTTATTGTATGATAATTGAGTTTTAACTTTATGATGAAATTACTTTTTAAAAATACACCTCAAAAATAGTGGATATATAATATTTATGTCCAAAAATTTTTAAAAAATGACAAAATTTCGGATAATTTTCTTTTAATTGTGATCTTACACACACACACACACACACACACACACACACACACACACAC
>CABHPH010123604.1:725-19452 GCA_902168325.1 Peromyscus nudipes
GTGTGGAGAGCTCCAGGGACTGTGGGTCTGTGTGGAGAGCTCCAGGGTCTGTGGGTCTATGTGGAGAGCTCCAGGGTCTGTGGGTCTGTGTGGAGAGCTCCAGGGTAGTGGGTCTGTGTGGAGAGTTTCAGGGACTGTAGGTCTGTGTGGAGAGCTCCAGGGTCTGTGGGTCTGTGTGGAGAGCTCCAGAGTCTGTGGGTCTGTGTGGAGAACTCCAGGGACTGTGGGTCTGTGTGGAGAGTTTCAGGGACTGTGGCTGTGTGGAGAGCTCCAGGGACTGTGGCTGTGTGGAGAGCTCCAGGGTAGTGGGTCTGTGTGGAGAGCTCCAGGGTAGTGGGTCTGTGTGGAGAGCTCCAGGGTAGTGGGTCTGTGTGGAGAGCTCCAGGGACTGTGGCTGTGTGGGACTATGGAGCTGCAGATAGAGCTCCAGGGAGTCATCACCTCACCCATGTGAGGGTGAGCTTTCTGGTGTTGCAGCAGCTGCTTCTGAGTCATCCCTACTCCTCATCCATGCTCCTGCTGTTAACCCCAACAAAAACTCACTGGTTCACCAATTTGGAAAGAGGTGCAATCATTACTTGGTTGTAGACTCCCTTTCTGGGATGAGTAGACGTGATGCGTTGGTTCTCTCCAGGAAAACTGTCACATAACAACTGTGTGACATGACACTGTATGTTACTGTGATCTCTGTTACCCTGCTTTAAGTCTACCCTTTTACAGATTAATGCCAACAGAGAATTCCATTTGTAATAAATATATTTAATTATTTCATGTAAGTTAATCATCAACATACTCAGTTTGAAGCATTTTGCTAAGTATTGAACATAAACATAAGCACAAGTTTTACACCTATCTTGCTTAGGGTTCTTTGGTTTTAATAGAAAGGAAAAACTAATGGACAGTATTAGCACAGACAAGAATGTCATCAGCCAAGTTCAGGCATGACGGGAAGACCTGAGAAGTGCTTGGCTGAGGCCTGAAGCATGGGGGAAGACTTTCTAGCTGGGCCAAGAACAAAAAATATAAATCAACCAAGTGATGGAAGGAGAGAACTGTGTTTGACTGTCCCAGGCAAAAGCCCTAATGCATAGCAGCCTGGCAATACAAGAAAGCCCCGCGAGTGCTTTTAAGGAACTGAAAATTTACTATAGGAAGGATAGGTCAGCTGTGAGGTTTTGAGTCTGGAGGCAGCTGCTGGAAGACACACTGTACCATGTGAAGGAGCTTGGGCTTTTTTCTTAAGAGCACTGGAAGGCCATTGAAGGGTGTAATAGAATAGTGGACATGATCCAATGTGTGCGTGCGAACTTTCTACTGTAAAATAAAAGAATAAATGAACAATGTGTGTAGCAGCTACAAGTCAAGAACTGGGGATCCCAGTCACAACCCTTCTATCAGAGAGAGAGAGAGAGAGAGAGAGAGAGAGAGAGAGAGAGAGAGAGAGACTTCTACGGTTATCTTACCCTGCTTCTGTCCAGTTCAGCAAGGGTGAGTTTTTTCACACAATCCTTGCTTTGTGGTGGCGGGGCAAGACGTCTCACTGTTTTCTGGTTTCATCTTGAACTTCTGGAGTGATTCTTCTGCTTTAGCCACTAAGTACTGCCATTGCAGGTGCATGCCACCACATCCGGCCTTAGTCTGTTCTTTTTCTGGGGTGTGAGTGTGTGTTGAAAGTGGGTGCTGGGGACGTAACCGCGGGCTTTGCAGACAAGCATTCTGCCTCTGAGCTGTACTCCGCCCCATCTTTGCTCATTTGGAAGTCTCCCTCTGCAGTTTCCTCTGCACCCCTTTATTTTCTGTCCACTCTGTGGAAGCACCGGGACTCTTTGCCCTGCATACCCTCTCACAGTCTGAACGTTGCTGACTGCATACTCATGGCGGTACAGTGGGTAACTCCGCTGGCTGCTGTGGCTTGACCCAGTTTAGTTCTGATCTTTCAAATGCATGTCCGAGCTATCATTCTAAGACAGAATTAGCTGGGGTTTTCTCATGTAGCAATTTGTATTTTAGGTAGAGTCTCTGCTCACATAGAGGAGAAGGTGACAGAGGTCAAACTGGACAGTGTTAGGTCTTTGTAGGTTTATAAGAGCCTTGGTGTAGGGAAGGAATGACAGTTCCCGTGATAAGGAGTTAACATTGATGAGAATGGATAGTTGTATTTGGGACCCATGGGGAGCAAAGAATTTATTTTTCAGATTTTTTTAAAATTTATTTTTCAGATGTTGGAGGAATGATAGAGCTCATCACTGAGCTTATAATCCTTGGAGCTGTTGGAATATTCTGAGAACAGGCTTTGGAGATACTGAGAGAGGCTTGACTTTCACTACTTCTATTTGCCAGTGCATACATTGCGTGTGTGTGTGTGTGTGTGTGTGTGTGTGTGTGTGTGTGTGTGTGTAGGTACTTCAGTATACATACATATATCATTGTCACCAGGAAGCATTATGAAATAGGAACTATGCCTTTAAATATAATATGCATGGTTTTTGTGGATGGTGAAGAATGTTTCGAAGGGAAGTTCAAAGGTCAGGTTTGAAGTGGTTCTACTGCAGTAAGTCACTAGCGAGTGACAGTTGGGGGAATGAGAAGAGAAGGCAGGCACAGAGCCATGCGGGCACCCTCAGATCCTTCTCTGGAGCTAAAGGCAACCGGAAACATCATGCTGTCTCCGCCTGGAGGGATCGTGGAGTGGGGAGGGTGGGGGAATCTATCAAAAGGAAAAGGAAAAGGTCCTTGATGAGAGCAGAGTGATTTGAGCTTGGAGCAGTGCAGTGAGCATTTGTTAGTTCATTCAGGATTCCCTGGCAGGGAATCCACTATTACAAGAAAAAAATCCAGAGAAAGGGAAAGAGGAGAATAAACAAAATTCACACATATAACTGTGATCACCTGTTAACTCCATCCCTTATAAAGCATTTTTGGTTTTTTGTTTGTTTGTTTTCATTACTAGAGACTGAGCCCAGAGCCTTTAAAAAATGACGTTAAGTACTTTCCCTTAGCTGACTCTTGATATGGAGATTTTAAAGTATGACTAAAACTGGTTTGATGTCATGCCACAATGTCAGAGAGGATGAGAGAATGTGATTTCATTCAACAAAGAGGTCGACTTGTGCAATATGACTAGATCTAAGTCTTGGGTATCTTTAGATTTAAAACTTGAGGAAGTTTTTTTTTTTCTAAGTTTTGAAGATAGCTCACAAACTTGGCTCATAGTTTCTCGTGATTTTTTAAGTTTATTCTGCTTTGTCACAACATGAAATAACATAATCCAAAACATTTTTAAATAATTCACAAAGGAAAATTCTAGCTAGCTAAACTTCTAGATAGATAGGTAGATAGATAGATAGATAGATAGATAGATAGATAGATAGATAGATAGACAGACAGACAGACAGACAGACAGACAGACAGACAGACAGACAGACAGACAGACAGATAGATAGATAGATAGATAGATAGATAGATAGATAGATAGATAGATAGATAGATGTACTCTTTGAAATTATGTCCCAGGCCATAAACTAAAATAGACATTATTGGAATACAGTGCTGCTACAAGCATAATTTCATTATTTATTTTGAATGTAAAATGCTTCTAAGCAAAGAAAAAAAATTGTTTGGAGACAGGCGATGTCCTCCTTGTTTTTGGCACAAGTGATAAATTGTATCTTTCTTAAGCTGGCTGCTGAGCACAGGTAGTGTCCTTGCATCTGTATCACCGCTGAGCACCTTATGCTCTCTGCTCTGGACATTCTGAAATTCTCTAGTTTCTTGGGCTCCTTCCTAATGATCTCTTGATGGGCCCCCAGTATGCTCCATGCCCTCTGCTGGAGTGCTAGGGCAACATCTGCTTCAGCCCAGCAGGTTCTGCTGGGAAACTCTGTGCCTGAAGGACATAGCTACTTACAGGATATGAAATTTTCCTTGAAGACAGTAAGTGACCTTCAGACTTCTTAAAATATGACTTACAGTAAAAAGCAAAATTTGCATCATAACCCAACACACACCCACACACACACATATATATATATAATCTTTCATGAAAAGTATGTGTGTGTGTGTGTGTGTGTGTGTGTGTGTGTGTGTGTGTAGAAAATGGCCCTTAAATTTAAATAATTGTGGTGGTTTGACCACATTTGTCCCATGTGCTCATTCTGTTGGCTATAACAGAGACTTTTGGAGTTGGACTAAATGTGTTTGTGTTATGATTATGGCTACAAACCTATGGGGGACAGGGAGTGGAATGTGGTGGTGTGGGTGAGAATGGCCCCACAGGCTCATGTGTTTGAATACTGGGTCCCTAGTTGGTTGAACTGTTTTAGGAAGGATTAGGTATGACCTGACTGGGAAAGATGTACTACTGGGGGAGGGCTTTGAGATTTAAAGAGCCCACACCAGGCCCATTCTCTCTCTGCCTCCTGCTTGTGGATCAAATGTAAGCTCTCACTACTGCTCCAGTGCCATGTCTGCCTGCTGCCATGCTTCCCGCCATGATGACCATGGACTCACACTCTGAAACTGAAAGCAAGCCCCATTAAATATTTTCTTTTCTAAGTTGCTTTGGTCATGATGTCTCTTCACAGCAATAGAAAACTGACAAAGACAAGTATGCTTTATAATCTTACTGTTACAAACAAGCTGCTTCAAGATCCTGCCTTGACTTCCCCACAGGGATGGACTATAACCTGGAATTATGTGCTCAAATAATCCCTTTCTACCCTAGGTTGCTTTTTGATGGGTATTTTATCATAGCAGTACAAATATAACCAATACAGAAATTTGACCCTAAGAAGAAAAAGGTATATCAATTTGATTAGAATTTCTTGCTGTAATCAGAATTGAGCTTTGTTGTCTCAGATTGTGCTTTTTTTTTTTTTCTTCCATGTTAGTGGATCACATGTTGAAGTAAATAGGGTGATAACCAAACGTGAGGCAGCAACAGGAAGAGAGAATGGAGCAGCCTCTGGAGAGCTGCGACACTGGCCTCTTTAAGTCATATTTGTTACTGCTGTAACTAAGAACAGATAAATTGCTTAAAACCACAGGAAAGTATTCTCTCAGTTTAGGAGGTGGAACCCTGAGGAGAAGGTGTGTTGATGATTGTGTCCTTCAATAGACTCAGAGGGAGAAAGTATCTCATGTCATTCTCTGTCAGGTGGTTACAGAAAATCATAAGACAATAAACACATCTTCCCTCACATTCTTACACAGCTGTGTTGTCTTAAAAACACTTCTTATATCTGTTTAATTGCAATATAGCTCATATTTTGTAGGTATATTACAGTTTTAATGAGTTTAATTTTGTGTTTGCATTTTTTTAAAACTGTTCATGGTTTACTTGGTGTTTTTGTTGGCATGATGCTTAGGTAGTTGGTTGCATCACCCATATGTAAATCTTACTTTCTACATAATATTTCAGTGTACACTACAGACACATAATACACAAAATAATATCCTGTAGAACAGATATGCATAATGGACTTACACGCTGGAGCCAGATAATGACTAATTGGGAACTCAGTGGCCTAGGCATGTACATTTTAACATGACAAAAGCTATTGGTAACTGAACCGTTCTATGTACTATTTTCCAATTTTACACAACTCAAAATGGTGTTGTTAATAGGGTCATGCTCCTCTGCAGGCTGTAGGGCAGGATTTTTTCCTTATCTGTTTGTAGCATTTGCACCCCTTGCTCATGGTTCTCTTCCTCCACTGTCAACGTGATGATATCACATCTCTCTGCTGCTCCATCTCCCGCCCACAGCCAGAGGTTCTTTGCCTTTAAGGACCCATGCACATGACAGTCTTTACTAACTTCTATCACACGGTCCTTAAGCACATCTGTAAAATCATTTTTGCCGTGAAGGTATAGTGTAGTGATAGGTCCTCTGGTACTTTTAACTGCTAAGCCATCTCTCCAGCCCAAATACATCTTAAATAAGAATAATATAAGAATAAGAATAAATAAGAAAACTAATAACAGCAAGTGTTGGCACAGTGTGGGGAAAGGGAAACCCGTATTTATCTCTTATATATAGTTGACTAACAATATTATATATTTATATATATATATAGAGAGAGAGAGAGAGACTAAATAATAATTGAAATACCCAAATTTCTTTATGCCAAGCATTGTGTTAATAGTAGTTATATTAAATGAAATAAACAGTTGCTATGACTTGAATTGTGCCCCTCCCCCCAAAAATTTCATGCAGAAGATCAGCCCCTAATGTGGACAGTTTTGAAGATGTGGCTTTTTTTGAAGGCAGTTAGGTGTAGATGAGGTTATGGGTGTGGGCCCCTCATAATGGGATTAGTGCCCTTATGAGAAGAGACACTTTGAGCATTCTCTCTTGACCTGATGCATATATTCAGAAGCCGGGAAAAAGCCATGTGAGAACACAGACAGAGAGGGGCCCAGTATCCACGCAGCAGGGAGAGAACTCCCAGGAACACCCCATCATGCCATCTCGCTGACCTCAGACTTGGCCCTGCAGAACTGTGAGACATGACATTTCTACTATTTAAGCCATTTTGTTACAGCAGCCCAAGCTAAGACCACACTAGGAAAATCTAAACAAAATATGTTCTGTGAGCCTTCAAATACTAAATAATGGTATTTTCCAGATAATTATATTCTGTCTACTAGCTACATCTATGAAAACTATATGAAAAATTGAAACTGGAATAGTTTTGACATTTTAAAATCAGATCTAGAAAATATGCACACCAGGCTTATTGTCAGACTTCTTTTTATTGGTGTTTAATCAAGTGATTTGTCAAATTTGAAGCAATGCAAACTTCATAGATTGTCTGCTGCCACTAATGTACATGATATGTAATTCAGAAAGCATTTACGATAGTGTAGCGGTCTACACATATAGAATTGCTATAATAAAAATATGGTCTTATTAGGTTGTTAAATTTTGGAAAGACACTTGTACCTTTTTTCTTCCTTTCTTTTTCTTGAACCCAGGGTTCACACATGCCAGGAAAGCATTCCACCATTGAGCTCCAGTGGTATTAATAAAGGTTTTTTTTTTTTAGGGAAAAATGAATAAATAAAAACAGTAAGTACTTTGTGAAAAGGGAGGTGCTGGTCTTACATTCTTACAAACCTTGCACGTCTGCTTTCTAAGATGACATGCATGAGGAAAATGATGCTTCACTGATGCGTGCTTGAAAAGCATTTGAGTAATCTCTTCAGATGTTTATGGGTCCTCATCTTCGTTTCTACACTAAAACTATGTTGGTTGCGTAAACCTTAGTGGCAGTGTGAAATCCGCAGACCATGATAAAGAGCTTTTTGTCCATGAGTGGTGGTGTAGTACCATGCTGTTGTTATTTTGGGTATTTGTTGGTGTTTGTTTACAGTCTGACAAGTTTAGCTGGGCAATATAAAAGTGAATCTGCTGTGTTCTTCCTGATTTCGTCAGGAAGATTGTTTGGTGCGCTGAGCCAGCACCAACTGGCTGCTTTTTGTAGCTGGCTGCTGAGGTGTCACCCATACCCCTAACGGCGTTTCGATAGTATTAAACATTTGACAAGAGCTGAAATGTGAGTTGAAAGAAAGAGTTAATGTTTCTAAAACCAACTGGGAAAACTTACTCTAAAAGCATTGCTGTCGTTATTTAGTGTAGGTGAGAGTTTTAAATGATATGGGAAAACTCTGAGATCTGGAAGGAGTCTGCATTCCTTCACAGAATCTTTAATTTCTCCCTGTGGTGTGAAGAAAGCAAAGCTGGAAGTTGTGCCGTGGCCTGTGTGTGCTTTGCAGGAAGGAGCAATCAACTCTATCTGAACATTCATATTCAAATAATAGGCTTTAATGCACCTCAGAAGATTGGTGAATGTGTATACATACATATATATATTTATGTATAGTTTAAGGCAGTGGTTCTCAACCTGTGGGTCACAACCCCTTTAGGGGTCCTATATCAGATATTTACAATTTATTAAAGTAGCAAAATTACAGTTATGAAGTAGCAACAAAAATAATTTTCTGGTTGGGGGTCACCACAACATGAGGAACTGTATTAAAGGGTCACACAGCATTAGGAAGGTTAAGAACCATTGTTCTAAGGTGAAAGAAAATTTATAAATGTCTGCTTATTTTCTTAATGATTCCTCACTTAATTAGATTTTTTAATAAATTGATTAACCACTGCTCAGATCATATTGAATAAGAGGTTTTTTTTCTTGCTTCATCCATGGGCCGAGAGCAAATTTCTTTTAGTTTCCATGGCCATAAAAGTACAGTTTTTATTACTGTTCTCTGTAGCTGAGGCTGGATAAGACTGTTAGGGGAAGGATTTGGATAAACTTCTGGACATGCAGCCATTACAGGCCAGCTTTGAAAATGATGCAGGGTGAGCCAGAAGGTGCCTTAAATTCTATCTATTGACATGCTTTGTTGAGATTGGAAACTGCTTGAAAGGAGCAAACTGAACGTCCAGGACCTAGAAAATATGAAAAAAATTAGCATTGCAGTATTTTTACAATGGTTAGGAATTATATCCCATGCTCTATGTGTAACGATAAAATCATCTTTTACACAGGTGTGTAAGGGCTTGACTGTTGATAGCAAGCAACTGACGTCAGCACTATTGTGGCTAGGTGTGTGCACTGCTATTCATAGATGCATCTTTACCTGGGGCAGTGTCACAGAGCTGGGCAGCGAACAGCGTGACCAGTCAGCCTCGCCAGTCCCTTGTTCCCAGCTCCCTGACAATAGCACAGCCTTACGTTTTGTTTTGTTTCTGGAAGCAGGAAACTGTTTACAAGCATGGCAATGCCGGCAAGCTGAACTGCCGCCCAAGGGCATCATTTTTTAATGTGACCAAATGAACAAGAAACTCATCAGTCTTTGTCTTTTCAGTACCAAGTTGTGGTACCGAGACCGCTAATTGGAATGGTGAGATTATTATAAATGCAAAGAGATCCTGCCAAATGCCTGGTTTCAAAAAGACCACATCATTGTTGTAAGCAGTGTGGCCTGATTTTATACATCAATTCCTTCAATTTTCCTTTCTTTCCAAAACTATTTATTGAGAGTCATCTGTTTTGTGCCACACACTATTCTGTGTTTGGGGATCCAATTGTGAATGGAACAGAGAAAAGACCCCTTTAAGACCTAAAATTCTACTATCGGATGGACAGACGGACACACACACACACACACACACACACACACACACACACGCTGTAATCAGAAAAGCAAGGTGGGTAGAACTTCATGACGGAGGAGCATTGAACTTCTGACAGGTAAGGCCTCACCAAGATCACGTCTTCTCATCTCCAAGTCAGCCTCATTAGTGTTTTAGCCATGCCTCCCTTCATGGTGTTGACCTTGCAGTTCTGTCCAGACCGCGATGTTGTAGGCCACCACACTTCATGCTGACCAGCTGCGGGACATGATGTGTTCAGCTGTGTTCACAAGGCAACCCTAAAAACAGCATGTAGAAAGGAGGGGTGAGCACTGAGCTTGCTTGCCTTTACATGTTCTGTTCTTTATATGCCTGAATTTTTTTTTCTTCTACCTCTCATCAAGAATGGAAAATCTGCTGGGCGGTGGTGGCGCACGCCTTTAATCCCAGCACTCGGGAGGCAGAGCCAGGCGGATCTCTGTGAGTTCGAGGCCAGCCTGGGCTACCAAGAGAGTTCCAGGAAAGGCGCAAAGCTACACAGAGAAACCCTGTCTCAAAAAACCACAAAATAAAAAAAAAAAAAAAATGGAAAATCTAAAGTTGAAAAAAAAATCTTAAAACTCTTGGGGTAGCCAGAAGCCTGGGAGGAGAGAGAAATGTTGACTCCGTCGTCCTCACATGAGATGGGCTTTGTGCTGGAGTCTCAGGTCCATTGTGTGTCCTCAGACCTCTTGGTTTAGCTTTTCATTTGTACACTTTGCAAAGAATGATGGAAGTGGTGAGGCCCGCACTCAGGCGTGGGTTGTTTTTCGTTACAGGTTGGTAAAAGATGCTCCTTGGGATGAAGTCCCACTCGCCCACTCCCTGGTAGGTTTTGCCACTGCCTATGACTTCTTATACAACTACCTGAGCAAGACACAGCAGGAGACGTTTCTGGAAGTGATTGCCAACGCCTCGGGCTACATGTACGAAACTTCGTACAGGAGAGGATGGGGGTTCCAGTACCTCCACAACCATCAGCCCACCAACTGCATGGCCTTACTCACTGGGAGCCTCGTTCTGATGAACCAAGGTGAGTGCGAGATTCTAACACAGCCAGCCTTGCCGGAGCCCCTGTCAGTCAGAGCCCCATGATGGAAGCATGAGTGTCTTTCTGACTCTTCTTAGGTACATGTCTATACTTGGATCCTAATTAATCCCTCAGATGAAGGAGTATCCAGGGCATCTCTTGGGTAAATAAGGACACATAACTTTTTAAATTTCAGCTAGTGATATTAGCCTGCAGGGTTTCTTTTTCTTTCTTTCTTTCTTTCTTTCTTTCTTTCTTTCTTTCTTTCTTTCTTTCTTCCTTTCTTTCTTTTTTTTAAGATTTATTTATTTATTATGTATAGTGTTCTGTCTGCATATACACCAGCACGCCAGAAGAGGGCACCAGATCTCATTACAGGTGGCTGTGAGCCACCATGTGGTTGCTGGGAATTGAACTCAGGACCTCTGGAAGAGCAGCCAGTGCTCTTAAGTTAAGAGCTCTGAGCCATCTCTCCAGCCCCAGCCTGCAGTTTTTCTACTGCTGGCCAATAACTGTCCCAGACCACACCCCTGCAACACAGGATTGGTGATGAACATTCATTCTTCTAGGGACTTCGGACAGTAGAAGATGGTCAACATAGACTAAACGGAAGTTTTAAAAGCCTAGCAGGTTTTAAATTTGAAATGCATACTCCTAGCATGTACGAGCATGAACCAGATACAACTGTGTCCCCCCCACACACACACACACATGCACACACACACATGCACACACACACATAAAGAACCTGTCAGAACACCTAGTCTCGATCATTCAGGTCAGAGTTGGAAACAGTTTACGTGGTCTGAGTAGTTACTTTGCATTAATCCATAACATGATTGCTCATGCTGTTCTTGTAACTCTAATTTAGTTACGACCCCTGTGGAAATCTGTGACTAAGACTTCATTTAAGGAAGGCAGCTCTATGAGCATAGTAAATTATTAGAATACTGAAAATCTCGTTGGAGCTTGGGAATCTAGAATAACTTAAGGCCTATTTATATTGCCTATAAGTAGCATTTTATGTGGCTGGTATTATGGCTTAGTGGTAGGGTCTTCCGAGCATGTGCAAGCCTCTAGGTTCAGTCCCAAAAAGAAAAGGAGAAAGAAGAGAAAAAAACGAGAGAAAGAATTAATTAATTAACATTATTATGTTATCCAAGAAGAATTTGCCATGCCCAGCGTTCTCTGTTTTGTCAGCCAGCCATCGCTTTTAATTAAGTCTCAGGAAAAGCTTCCACTGACAACTTGAATCTTGTACTGACTGGCTGGTTTTCCAGTCTGCAGAGTATTTTGGTAGACGCTGTCTGGAGAGACAGCTATTGAAAGAACAAATAGAACAAGCCAGGTTCTGTGATATCTATAAAAAGATAGCCGGGCTTCTTTAATGGTTTATCAGCCATGCTGCTCTCTGGCCGGAGATGGAGGACAAGGACACCAGGGAAGAGAAGTGACTGGAGTTTTAGGTACTGATGATGAGAAAGGGTAGGAGGACTGCTGGAAAGCTGGAGCTGGTTGGCAGCAAGAGCCAGACTACAATTAATTGTCACCTCTGTAACTAAGTGTGAGAGTAGGGTAGTCCTTCAGTCCTGAGGGACACTGCTTAGCCTCGGACCTGAGTTAGGTCCAGGGACACTGGGACCTGGGTCATTGCTGACCCTACCAGCTAGCCCATCACCTAGCAGCCTGTGGTAGTGTGGTCATACAGACCTGCCACACATGCTTGTGGACTAAGCCACAGGCTCCACCCCTATCAGAAGCTCAGCCTTATCCTGTTATTGTGTGTTTTTAAAATGAGCTACCAAAACAAGCAAGGCTTCAAGCTTCAAGGCTTCAAGCCCTAGGTTCAGACCAGAGTTCTGTTCATTTTGGGTCATGTACCCAAGGTCTCAAATAAGCCAGCTTTTCTGTGGTTTGGGGACAATAAGGGATAACTGGATTGTTGGAAAGATGAAGTGGGGTTCTGTTCAGTGCTGTGTAGATTGTAACATGAGGAGTTAGTTACCTGAGTGTAAGAATTCCCACGTTTCTCCATCCAAAGATTGTGTGGAAAGGTTTTTCAAAGGAAAAATCAAACAATGTGGTCGTGGGAAAGAATACTTGAACACGATCATGCAGCTTGCCTGTGACCACCTCGGGATTCCCAGCTGATTCGTTTCAGTATTAGATTTCACCTGATCATTTTGTGGAATCAGAAAGCGCAGAACGGGAATCGTCTTCTGTGATGTGACAAATTGAGAAAAGTATCTTTAGCATTTATAGTATTTTTTCAGGTTATTACAAATGTTGAAAGTTTTGGAAAGTGATGAACTTCCAAAAAAAACATTTTCAAGAAGTTTTTAGGAAAACTTATACCAGAGTTAAATGTAAGTTGTTGCTTTATGTGTGTGTGTGTGTGTGACTTCAGTTTGATAAAAATTGGAAAGTTATTTGATCCGCACTAAAGAATTTATGTTTACTTAATTAGTAAGTTAGTAAGTGGCCTGTATTCAAAAATGTTTTAGCCTATATCACGGATTTACTACAGACTACAACAGAATGTAGTTTATCATGTTGACAAATTGAGAACATTACAAAATGTGATTTGTAATAATATAAACTGCTCAGATAGCTTGCAGAGTTTGGCCGTGTTTTTATCCATGTCCTGTTTCAGCCCCTCGTCATTATTTTCATCCTTCAGGGTACCTTCAAGAGGCCTACTTGTGGACCAAGCAAGTTCTGACCATCATGGAGAAGTCTCTTGTCTTGCTGCGAGAGGTGACGGATGGCTCCCTCTATGAAGGGGTTGCTTATGGCAGCTACACCACTAGATCGCTGTTCCAGTACATGTTCCTCGTCCAGAGGCACTTTGACATCAACCACTTTGGCCATCCATGGCTGAAGCAACACTTCGCCTTTATGTATAGGACCATCTTGCCAGGTATGGTGAAGAGGGAAACCATGGCGCCATTTTTGAGTGTGACTATGAGCTACAACAGGCAAAGCAATGAGCTGGCGGGGAGGCGTTGTCTACTGAGAGGAAAGTTTCTTTTTCATCCAAGAAAAATTTAAGAGCTACATACAAATCAAACATTTTAGGAGCTAGCATAAAGATTCACATTTTCAGTATTATGAAGGTTGGAACATAATGGATCAAATATAATTTGATCCACAGTATTTAAACTTGATAGCCACTAACTCATTTTCATGAATCTGAACAAGATACAATCATTAATGGTTGTACTTAAGTTCTTTTTCTGCGATCCATGCTTAAACCTATTGCAGATTTTGGTTTTAACTTTTTTCATTCAAATTATACATATTTGAAATGAATAGCAGATCATATATACATTTTTGGTTTTGAAGCTTAGTACTTTCTTTGAGTGTTATACTGAGCCGAGGTGTAGTCCAGTGGTAGAATGCTAGCTACATAAACATTAGACTCAGGTTTTAATCAATCCCTAACACCTCCAAAGAAAAAAGTAATAAAGCCACAGTAAGATACCATGATGTACATATCTGATCAAATGTTGTATTGAAATAAGTGGTATAGAATATAAAGAACAAAACAAAAAAAATGCTATAAAACTTTAGTTACATATTGCTATGCCATTGGTTTGGTAACTTATTCATTTCCAAGACATCTTTATAATTCTTCTGATTTCTAAAACAGGACTAAGATCAAAATATTTAGGAGATAAATTTTCATCAGAGGGGATTTTTTCCCTTGAGAAATATAATTTTTGGTGATTCTTATGATTTCTTTTCTGTTGTATGACAAAATCAACAAACAAACAAAAAAACAACAACAAAAAAAACCCAAATAAACAAACGACCCAAAACCCTGACAAAAAGCAGCTTACAAAAGAAGATGATTTGGGCTGATAATTCATAGTTATAAATAATAATTATTTGGGCTTATAGTCGTCCCAGAGGGATCAATGGCAGAAAAGATGTCGAAACAGGATGGGAAGGCATGGAAACGGGAGGGGGACTCTGGCTGATCGCATTGCATCTGCATACAGGAACCAGAGAGAGAGCAGGAAACTGGGCCAACCTATAAAGCCTCAAAGCCTGTCCTCAGTATCATACTTCTTCCAGCAAGACTCCACTTTCTAAGGGTTCTGTAACTGTTCCAAACACTGATACCAGCTGGAGACTGGGTGTTCAAACACATAAACCTACTGTGGACATTTCTTTGTTTTAATTTTTTTTTTATTTTTTTAAGATATATTTATTTACTATATATACAGTGTTCTGCTTGCATGTATCCCTGCAAGCCAGAAGAGGGCACCAGATCTCATTACAGATGGTTGTGAGCCACCATGTGGTTGCTGGGAATTGAACTCAGGACCTCTGGAAGAGCAGTCAGTGCTCTTAACCTCTGAGCCATCTCTCCAGCCCTACTGTGGACATTTCATATCGAAACCATAGCAGTTAGTTGTAATTGTCAGCTTGATACAATGGTAAGGGAGTCTCAGTGAAGGATTATCTAAATTAGGATGGTGTGTGGGAATGTCTACGGGAGTTTGTCTTGATTACATTATTTGCTCCCTGTAGGTGGCACCATCTCCTAGGAAGGGGACTCTGAACTACTTGAGAAGCTAGCTGAGCACTAGTACACATGCATCAATTCACTACTCCCTGCTCCTGACTATGAATGAGATGTGACTAGCTGTTTTGAGTTCCTGCTGCCTTTTCCAAGCAATAGGGTGTAACCAGAAACTCTGTTCCAAAAAACCCTTTCTCCATTAAGTTCCTTTTCCCAGGGAATTTTATCACAGAAACAGGAAATAAAACTAATACAGTGATCCTAAAATACAACAAAGAATCCAATATTGGAATCTTCTTGCCCTGCGTGTGCCTATAAACTAGACAGACTCCTTTATTCATCCATAAACCAATGCACCAAGGAGGTGGCTCGGGGTAAAATGCTTGTCATGCAGGTCTGAGGACCTGAGTTTGAATTGAATTCCTGGAACTCATATAAAGTCAGACCCAGTAGTAGGCATCTGTTATTTCAACACTCACGTGGGGAAATGGGAGGCAGAGACAAGATAATGCTTTGGAAATGTGTGGACCAACTAGCCTAGTAAACACAGAGGTGAACAGCTAGAGATCCTGCCTCAAGCAGGGTGGGAGGTGAGAACTGACACCCGAGATTGCCCTCTGACCTCCACACCATGTCATGTGCACATCTGCATTGACACTGCATATGCACACACACGGAGATAAAAGATGCAGCTGCATAGCAAATAACCATTGAAAGATTTGGTATAGAGGTACCCTGAGGACTCTGTTGCTTCTTTTAAGACTTAGAAAAGAAGTGTATTTTGTGGTTCTTCTTGATAATCAAGGATTATCTAGAGTAGGGGACCTTGGGGAGGTCCCAGTGTGTGTAATTTAAGTTGAGATCTAACAGCAAGCCCCCCTCAGGGCTTGGGGCTGCTGCAAGCATGTGTGTGGTCATTTCCTAAGCTAGAAAAGACAGTAAGAAGGGACTTAGCCATTTCTGCTTATTAATGCGACAAACTTAGCAAACATCTCTAAGCCAGGCATTATAATAGGAGATTTGAGATTTAAAGAGGAATATGTCCTCTGAGTTTAAGGAACTTGTAGTTTGAGTTTTGACATACCATATTTTATAATATATTTATATTAGAAAATTGCTTAAAAGACTATTGGAAATCAAATTCTTAGCTATAAATACATTCATGGTATCATTTAAGAAGAGATTCTGTTTTTATTCTTTCAGTCTATCTTCAACTCCATTCTCTCTCTCTCTCTCTCTCTCTCTGTGTGTGTGTGTGTGTGTGTGCGTGCGCGCGCGCGTCTTTTTCTCTTTGCTATTATTGATATTATAGTAATATTATTCTTGTCTGGCACAAGGTTTTCTTCCTTTCTGCTTAATGAGATCTGAATCTGCTTTTGATTTTCTTCTCTAACTCCAGTAATGACACCGTCTTCATAATCCTTGCATTTTTTGGCTTTCTCCTTTAAATTCCAGCAGTGTGCATTAGCAGAAGCTTTAGTGGGATTTCAGTTTTTGTCTTCACCATTACAGACAAAATAAGTTTGACTTTAAAGTCTATTCAATTGAAGTACCCTACTTTCTTATTTTGGGCTAGAATGCAAGTTGAGCTGCAGAAAATTCTAGTGCCGTTCCAGCTTCAAGACCACACCTACAGAAGGTGGTGTCTGTCCTAGATGCAAGCCTCATCAATCATAGCATGGACATTAGAGAGTGCAGAAGGGGCAGTGTGTACATACTAAGAGGTGTGCCACATCTGTTACCAACAACAGCTTGTTGCATAATAGATCCAAGCTTGCACACAGTAGAAGACTTTCAGGGCAGGTATGGTAAATTGGTAAGGCATAGGATACAAGCATCACAGTTTTGTTTACTTTTATCTAAGACATACTACTAACTATAATTTTAAAACAGGCTTGCTGATGACTGTCTGGACCTTCATAGGAACATACAGTTTTAAACTCAATCTTTTCAAACTTCTTTCTGCAGGGTTTCAAAGAACTGTGGCCATTGCAGACTCAAACTACAACTGGTTTTATGGTCCAGAAAGCCAATTAGTGTTCCTGGATAAATTTGTCATGCGTAACGGCAGTGGAAACTGGCTGGCTGACCAAATCAGAAAGAACCGTGTGGTAGAAGGTCCAGGAACACCATCTAAAGGGCAGCGCTGGTGCACTCTACACACAGAATTTCTCTGGTAGGACATGTTGAGGTGGCTTTCCAATGAAATGGTACCCAGGCTCTTGCTATGTGCTATGTTTTTCTATAAAACAAACAAATAAACAAAAACCACTTCAAATAAATAGGTATACCTTTAATTCAACTCTTATCAATGTCTAAACCTCTGTTAGAAACAGTTCTTCATGTTGATGATCTAATTACCATTTACATTCTTGGTTTTTGTAAACTAGAGATGTCTTAAGCTTGGACATTTCATAGACGAACCGGCTTTGCTTAGATTTTATGTCATTCTTTTTTTTTTTTAAATGAATTTGACCAGATTAATCTGATAATCACACTCCCCAAAAAAGTAGTAAAATAGCTTGTTTTGTTTTGGCAAATCGAGCATTATAATCCTCTAACGGCATGGCTGTTCCCAATTTTCACAGCTATTCAAAAGAGTTCCCAGGGTTTGACAGCTTCACTTTGATACTAAAAAGACCATGTAATTCTTTTTGCTGTAATCTTTTAAGCCTAGAAGAAGCTTGGGCCTCATTCTTTTTTTAAGTGTTGCCAAGTATGTTGGCATCAAATAAGTTAAAATCAAGATGACAGTTAATGGTTGAGATTTTCAAAGCTATTGAAATTTGCATTTAGCCCCCAAGTCAGCTTTCTGTAGAATTTTCTTGACATTATTCCTTCTCCCCCGTAATGTTTAAACAGGGAGAAAACTAATTAAAGCAGTAACTACCTGTTATTTGACTGGTATTGTGAAACTCCTTTCACAGATGAATTAAAGATATTATATGCCAATATGCCTTTGCTCTTTCAGGGTTATGCAGTAATTATATGGTTGTATTTTCACTTACCCATAAAAAGGCAACCAAGAGAGTTCTAGAAGACTAGCTGTAGGAGTTAGATTGATGCTACATCTAAAGTTGAAATCTACCTTCATAAGACTATTCAAACCCACTAAGAGTTGAGAAGATGGTCATTCAGCTTTATGTATATTTGTTAAGTTACCTTCACTAAGCAACTATTATACTAGACCTCAGCACAGAGAGGATTTCTGATGTCCTGACACAGAGCCTCCAGAAATGGAGAAAACCAAACACCAGTAAGTCCAACTCAACCACAGGTGACTTGTTCACTGGGCAAAAGTATGTATGAGCTAGTAATGAGTTCACCTCCTCATCCTTGAGCAGCAGATCACGTGATGTTATCTTGTCCTAGTTCATCAAAAATAATCATCTATGTGCTTAACAACTGCAGCAATTTTTGTATTAAGTGTCATATTCCATTAATGATCATTAAGCATAAATAAAAATAAGGCATTTCTTATCTCAGAAGTATAGCATCATCTTCAAATTAAAACAAAGCAACACCTTTTGGTTCTGGGCTCAGCGGTAGCCACAGTTTTAAATGTGCCAGTATTAGTTTCTTGTAATTTGACCAATTTATACTTTTTGGTATGGTATTCACCTTAAGTTGTGTCTCCACTGTGAAGTTCTACCTTGTTTTACAGTTTGAGAAGAAAATAGTCTGTGAGAGGCACAGATTCCAGACTGAACAGAGGCTCCAGTAGAGCAGCTCTTTGGTGCAGGTCCATGATGTTACAATCCACAGCCTAATGGGAAGTTCTCTAGAATAGGAGACTTTTGACAGAATTTTGATGAAATTTTAAATCTACGAGCCCTGGCACTTGGGGTGGCAACTCTGAAATTGCCAAGTGAAGAAGATCCAAGTCGAGGTAGTGGCAATAATTGTGTCCATTTCCAGCCCAGGATCACAGATTACCCAGGATCACAGGTTACCCAGGATCACAGGTTACCCAGGATCA
>CABHPH010123606.1:0-22336 GCA_902168325.1 Peromyscus nudipes
TCTGAGGCTGAGGGGAGAAACCATTTAGTTCAGAAAGAAATGAGAACCCAGTCCCTTGAGAATGGCCTTTGAGCCGCCAGTCCTGTGAGACTGGAGCCTTGGGGAGGTTGCTGATGCTGAGGCACTGGTCCTGGAAATGGCCCAGTGGCACCCCAGAGGGTCTCCCTAGCTAGTTAGGTAGAGCAGGTGACTGAGGTACTAAGGCAGAGGGCAGCTGCCCGAATAATTCATTGGTATACATTGCAGAGGGCAGCCACCTGAATAATTCATTGGTATACGTTCTTTCCCTTGGACGGAACGCGTTTTCTGTAAACTTCCCCCTAGTAAATCTACCTCTGCAATAGCAGCAGAGCAAAGCTGCAGCTTTCCTTAACCTGCCCCCAAGCTGCCCAGTGGCTTCTTTACCCTCTTTCCAAAGTTAACTCCTGCTGGAACTACCCAGCTCTACACACAGCTCCAGGTGAGGTGAGCTTTTATTTACTGTTTATTAGGGTCTCTGGAGAAAGGCAGGAAGGATTTTAAAGGTCCTGATGAGGCCTGAGGGCAGGGGCCTGCCTTTGTGTGGGATATAAAGAACCATTCAGGACCATTGTGGGCACCGTGGAGGGTACTCCAAGCAATCAGCTGGGGGTCATTGTTAGGAGCTAATCTACATGTGTATTTCCCAAGAACTCGATTAGAGAAAATGAATGGACAGACATGTCCCTAATTCTCCTAGCTGGAGCTGTGTTTTCTTCCAGCAGTTAAGCTAGTTCATAATCAGCTCTGCTTCAGCAGAAGTGGGGAGCCTGGCTTCTGAACTGCCCCTCTGTTCAATTCATTGATTCATTAGATGGATCAGAGAAAGCTCCCTCTTCCCAGCCCCCACCTATGGCTGACTTAGCCACAGTGCTTTATTCCTCTTGATGGTGTTCAGAGAGAGCATTGGTAGATGCGGGGAGAGGTATGTGCGGTCTGGAGCCAAGTGGATGCTGTTATCTTGGGTATATATGTACAGGGTCTGCTTTCTGGAAGTAGCCAACATGCACCGTGTCTTAGTTAGGGTTTCTATTGCTGTGAAGAGACACCATGAGCATGGCAACTCTTATAAAGAAAACATTTAAGGGGGCCTGGCTTATAGTTCAGAGGCTTAGTCCATTGACATCATGGTGGTGGGCCAGCAGACATGGTGTTGGAGAAGGAGCTGAGAATTCTATATCTTGAACCAAAGGCAACAGGAAGTGAACTGGGACACTGGGCATGGCTTGAGCAAATATGAAACCTCAAAGCCCACCCCCACAGTGACACACTTTCTCCAACAAGGCTGTACCCATTGCAACAAAGCCACACCTCCTAATAGTGCCTCTCCTTAGGAGCTTATGGGGGCCAATTACATTAAAACTACCACACACTGTTTCAGCCACCATACTCTAGAGAGATGGGCATCTGTAGAGGGGCTTCTCTAGCCTGGAACAGGGAATCAAGGCCATTCTGCTCCATCTCTAGTAACTTTTTTTCTTAGCACCATTATGTGTTTGGGTTAAAAAAAAAGTCATAGAGTGTGTATAGCCAACCCAATCACCTACATGTAGATTAGCCCTTCAGTAGATGCATTTAATCCTAGAACATTCCAACCTCGGTCATACAATACCCAGGAAACACTTTTACTCACTACCTAATACATGTTCAGGGAAAGTAACTTCACTTTCGCATTAGCCAAAGCAAGGTACAACTTAGGCTGTCATTACACCACACACACACACACACACACACACACACACACACGCACGTGCACGCGCACATGCACACGCACATGCACACACACACACAATGAAGTTCAACAAATTGAATTAAAGAGTTAAAATATATATGATAAGAGCTATTGTTTACTGAATACTACATATGCCAGCAGACATACGCCCTATTCCTTTGAGTACTTTACACGGATTAACTTAGTCCTGACAATAATGCCATGGGGTAGACACTTTTTTGTAACTGCTTTTACAGAGAAGGAAGCAGAGTTACAGATGGAGTCACTTGTTGATTGTCACAGAACTTATTACTGATGGAGCAGAAACTTGATCTCAGGTGTCTTATTCAGTTGTGAGTTGAGCACCCATGGGCACAACCTTCCAGTGGGGTATGTGTCTACTTGTGGTGGCTAGAAAACTAGTCATATGGTCGTTTGAGTGAGAAAGGCTTTCCATATGCTCATATAATATATTTGAATATTTGGTCCCATTTGGTGGAATTGTTTTAAAAGGATTAGGAGGTGTGGCTTTGTTGGAGGAGGTGTGTCATTGGATGTGGGCTTTGAGGTTTCAAAAGACTCACACCATTCTCTCTCTCTCTCTCTCTCTCTCTCTCTCTCTCTCTCTCTCTCTGTGTGTGTGTGTGTGTGTGTGTGTGTGTGTGTGTGTGTGTGTGTGTGTGCGCGCGCGTGCACACTCCTGCTTATAGATCAAGATGTGAGCTCTCAGCTGTTCTTTTGCCCCTCCATCATGGACTCTAAACCCCAGAAACCATAAGTCAAACTAAATACTTTCTTTCATAAGTTGCTTTAAGTTACTGTGTTTTACCACAGCAGTAGAAAACTAAGAAGTTGGTATCGGGAGTGGACTAGCGCTGTAGCAGATGTGACCGTGTGGTATTTTGAAGGAATGTAGAAGACTTTGGGACTTTGGACTAGGAAAGCATTTGAACACTCTAAGCAGAGCTATCTTGGTAGGGTCTTAGAAGACAGCAGTGCTGATAGTTGTGTGGATCTTGGGGGCCCAGATCAAGAGAATTCAGACTGGAATTCAGATTGGAATTTTTAGCAACTGGGCTAGAGACTGTTCCGGTGATACTTTGGCAAAGAATGTGGCTGGGTTTTTTTTCCCCCCGCCTTTGTTCTAAGAATTGTCCTAAATTGAAAAACAATGGAATGGTTTATCTAACGGATATTTCAAAAAAAGCCCAATATTGATTCGGTTGTGTCGTTACTAGTGATTGATCAAAAACCAAATCAAAATATATAATTAAAAGAGAAAAAGAGCACCCAAAATTTAATATTGGGGTGAAGGCTCATGCTGAAAGAGATGAGAAAATTAAAGAAAGGCCTGTTCCAAAACGGAATAAAGGGAGGAGTTCCCTCAGGGAAAGACTCCAACCAGACAAGCTTCCAACTTGTAGAAAGGAATTTTCTGCTCAAACAAACGAATGAACAAACAAACAAACAAACAAACAAAAAAGCCTCTGCAAATATGATTCAAGAGGACAGAGCTTCACCCCTGTTGGGCAGCCAAACTTGGCAACATCACCCACAGCCGTCATGGCTTTAGAGTCGTGAAGGATGCATGAGAAAAGGGGTTGTGGAATCTTCCTCTGTGGTTAATGAGGGACAGTGAGGCCAGGAAGTGTGTGGCAGGGGAGGCTTTGAAGGAAGGATCTGAGAGGGCAAGAGGCCTGAGAAGCTGTTGGGTAAAGCTGTTGAAAATGAAGCCTGGATTGTGTTGGATGCCCCCAAATGTTTGACATGAGTTGCATATAGAGAGTGGTACCAATCTGAGAGAGAAGTATCTCACAAGCCCTGTGACATGAGACAAGGAGCTACAGGGTTTGCAGTTTGCTCCACTGGGTCCCAGTCTTGGTTTGATCCAGCATTCCCTCCCTCTGCCCCCTTCCTCCCTTTTAGAATGGTAATGTACATTCTGTGCTATCATGTTTTGGAAGTATGTAATCTGCTTTTTGCAATTCCAGGTGGTTATGATTATGGGACCACCTCTACTCAGAAGAGACTTTCGACTTTTGAACAATTTTAAAACTGCAAATGACTATGGGTGCGTTTGAAGTTGAACTAACTGCATTTTGTGTAGCAGGAATCTTAAAGAGTCTTATTAATAAAATCAAACCTGTGGCCAGTTATTAGGGTGAATGCTGGAAGGTCAGAGAAGCAGAATAAGCCACAGCTACCTCACCTGGCCAACTTCTCAGCTGATCTTGGTTCCTCAGACTGGAAGCCTCTATGTCCTCATATCTGAATGGCTCTCAGCTGAACTGTGCTGCTCAAAACCTAAAAGCTTAACCAGCCAAATGCTTCTAGTTTCTGGTCCTCATGCCTTATATACCTTTCTTTTTTCTACCATCACTCCCTGGGATTAAAGGCTGGCTTTCTGGCTTTAAAGGCATGAGTCATCATGCTTGGCTGTATCCTTGAACAGATGGATTCCTGCCTCTGGAGTGCTAGGATTAAAGGCGTGAGTGCCACCATTTTCTAGCCTCTGTATCTAGTGGCTGTCTGTTCTCTGACCCCAGATAAATTTATTAGGGTATACAATATTTTGGGGAACACAATACCACCACAATTTTGCATTGTGATATGGCTATAAGCCTATGGGACCAAGGTGTGGAACTAGTGGTTTGAATGAGAATGTCCTCTACAGGCTCATATATTTGAGTACTTGGTCCCCAGTTGGTGGGAGTGTTTGAGGATTAGGCTGTGTGGCCTTGTTGGAGGAGGTGTGTCACTGGTGGTGAGCTTTGAGGTTTCAAAAGACTCATTTGATTCTCCGGGATCTCCCTTTGCCTCCCACTTTTGGATCAAGATGTAATGGATGAGCTGCTGCTTTGCTCTACCATCAGGGACTCTCACTCTTGGAAACCATAAGCCAAATAAAGGCCTTCTTTTATAAGTTGCCTTGGTTGTGGTGTTCTATCACAGTAATAGAAAAGTAATTAATACAAGCTGGTAAAGTAAGAGAATTGGGAGTCAGGGAAAATAGGAATAATATACTTTAGAGAAATGTGGGAGTGAGGAAGATATGATGGATAATGTATAATGTATAGGCATTTTAAATGATGGCAGATCCAATTTGAAATAAGAAAATATTTCATTCAACTTTCCAAGACTCTATCTCAAGAAGTTTAATGAATTCTCCCTGTACCTAGGACTCAATATCACTCTCAGTGGGTTGTGACGACATATTTTTAAGCATCAAAAATATTTCTAAACAGTTGCTTTCAATGACCTGATTCTCAACAGAGGTTGAGTAACCCCTGTCAAAATGCTAGAACAAGACTATTTTAAGTTTTGGATTCTTTTTTCAGTTTAAAAAAGTTGCATATATATATATATATATATATATATATATAATGAGATAACTTAGGACTAGACCCAAGTCTAACCAGGAAATTCATGTACGTTTTATACAACGTTAGGCACACAATCCTGAAGGTAATACAATGGTTTTAGTGTGCCTCTGTATTGACTGCAGTTTGCCACTGTGACCTCATGTTGGCAGTCAGAAAGTTTCAGGTCTTACAGAATTTTCATATTTCATATTCTTATGTTAGGAATATACATCCTGAATTCTATTATATATTTTATGACATAGCATGTTTATGATGTTAATGACAATGAGCTACAATAGCTGTGTACTTCCCATTTCAAATTAGTGAGTTTGTTAAGTATATAGTAAGCAAAAGAATAAATATTGAGTAGTAGATACAAGAAGCA
Source organism: Peromyscus nudipes (assembly GCA_902168325.1). NCBI lineage: Eukaryota > Metazoa > Chordata > Mammalia > Rodentia > Cricetidae > Peromyscus > Peromyscus nudipes. Next base: position 5,477 of record CABHPH010123606.1, read on the forward strand.
GATGGCAAAACATCATCAATGCAGGAGCTCCCAATATCCAATAGTATCTTAGGGTTTCTATGGCTGTGAAGAGACACCATGACCACAGCAATGCTTATAAAGGAAAACATTTATTTGATGCTGGCTTACAGTTCAAAGGTGATGCATGATGGGGAAGCATGGTGGCACACAGGCAGACATGGTACTGGAGTCTGGATCCACAGATAGCAGGAAGAAAGAGAGAGAGAGAGACTAGGCCTGGCTTGAGCTTCTGAAACCTCAAAGCTCACCCCCAGTGACATATTTCATCCAACAAGGACACACCTCCTAATAGTGCCACTCCCTACAGACCTATGGGAGCTATTTTCACTGAAACCACCACACAATAGAGACACTAGAGTAGTCCAAGAGAGACCTCAAACAAGATAAAATAATCAAATCAGGGCTTATAAACACTCACTCGAAATCAACTAATAGTGAATATCCTTGGCCGCTTTCAGGAATGTATGGCCTTGGTATAGGTGGTAAACATGCTTCTTATATACAAGTTTACCACTCACTATTACAACCTGAACATTCTCTATTAATATTTTCAGATAAATTGAATTGAATGTTGATATAAGGACATTGAAATGAATAATAACCCCTTCACGTAACTGTGCCCAAATCATCAAGAGCCAATGAGAGAAGCACTTCAGGGAGGTGTTTCTGGTTCACATAGGAGCCTTGTATGTACAGAACATAAGGGAGCATCATCATCAGAGCAAAGGGCAACTGGTAGCTGTAGTGCTTTCCAGAGAAGCAGTACCCTGCTTCAAACATTTACCTTGGGCAAAAACAAAGGCCATAGGTTTCTGCAGATCATTTGGCAAGAGGCAAGAAACTTGTCCTGCTCAGCCACTTCCCATGGCTTCCCAGACACAATCATTTCAGAATCAGGATCACTTAGAACAAATTTCTCCTTTGAATCCCTGTATTTCAGAACACACTGTGTGGATGGCATGCTATATAGAAGGGACACCCTGGTGATTCTCTTGCTCTGTTCTCTCCTATCTGACACCTTCCTTTTTAGATGTGGAAATGAAATAATTTACCAAGGTGATTAAGAACATAGGAGTCAACATTAGACTAGGAGGCTCGAGACTCTTAGGGTCTCCAGGAATTCCCAAGGACTCAACACCTGCTCCAGAAACCTCAGGCTCTCACTGAGACATCATGTTTGCACCGAGGGCATATGTGTATTGAGTCCTCTGTACTGAGCATATATATCTGTTATGCAAACACAATGAGATAATTATTCACACTACACCCTGATTACTTACCGACCCAATTGCTTTGGTCCTGAGCTTGCTTTTATAACTTATGCAAGACCAAAGAGCTTCTGTGTAATAAAAATTCTCCTGGCAATAGGTTTAAGTGGCATTAGTGTGTTGGAACCAGCGCCCACTGTCATGTGAGAGCTGGAGACATGTTTTTCCGAGTTCTGATGTCACATTAGTAGCTAAAAATGAGCCATCGTAGGAGTATTTTTTACCTCAGAAAGTGGCAAACATTCAAAATCGGGGTGTCCCAGCATTTACTAGCTTGTCACAGCTCCTGTCCCCCTAAAGAATGAAGAGATCAGAAGGTATCTATTAACAGCAGTTTTAAAACTAGACCCAAAGCATGCTCTACTAGAAAAAAATGTTCTTCGAAAGTGTAGGTTCATATTATCTCAGAACATGTAAATAAAAGGGAGGAATTTGAATATCTACCACAGAAATGAACCTTTGGGAGCTGCTGGGAGCAAAGCTATATTAAGATAATGCCTCTTTGCTTGTTTTCTAATTAAACTAATTGAATTCAGAGTGTCTGGGGGAAGCACTAGAGACATTTATCTTGAGGGGATGATGATCCCGAAGCTCTGCAATCCTCTTAGGGCACTAAGAAGGCAAATCCGAGGACGCCTGTTTGCAGCAGCCTTGACCACACTTACGGCTGTGTTTTTGTCTTCCTTCTTGTTCTGGGAAGCCTGCTCCACTCACTGCCATTCTCGGACCACTCCACTCAAATGAACACACTCAGACTTTATCCCCCCAGGCTCCCTTTTCAAACAGTCGAACACACTCACTTTTATTGGTTTAATTTGCAGAGTGGAGACAGACTCAGGACACAGCCAGAGGATGAGCCCATCACGAACACACACATTCAAACATCAAGGCTGGCTTTTACTTCTCTCTTTTGTAAACATGTAATGACATCAACTATACATACCATCTCAACCATTTTTTAAGTAAATAATTCGTTGGTGCTAAGTACCCTCACACTGTTGCACAACCATCTCCACTCTCCAGCTCCACAACATTTTCATTTCCCCAAGTTCTGGGCCCATTAAATAATAATGTCCCACCATCCTCTCAGCTCAGTGCCTAGCAACCACCATCCTACTTTCTGCCTCTATAATTTGACTCTAAATACATCATGTGAGAGGAATTATACAGTATTTGTCTTTTCCTAATTGACTTATTTCACCTAGCATAATGTCTTCAAGGTTCAGCTACATTGTAGCATGCATCAGAATTTTTGAAAGGCAAAACAATATTACCTCCCATTATTTATATATACCACATCTTGCTTCTCCGCTCACCCATTGATGGACCCTTGTGTTACTTCCATCTTTTGGTTGTTGTGAATAATGTTGCTGTGGGCATTAGTCGCTATAATTCTGTTTAAATCTCTACTTTGAATTCTCTTGAGGCTCTACCCAGAAGCAGAATTACTAGATCACATATTGACTGTTGAAGTTTTTGAGGAGCTACTGAACTGTTTCCTTCAGCAATGGTATGGTTTTACATTCTCATGCAAAAGAGTGCCAACTTTTTCATATCCTTTTCTTCAAAAACAGACATCCAGTAAGTGTGAAGTGGTGTCTTATTGTGATTTTGATATATACTTCCCTGGTGGTGAGTGATTTTGAACACTTTTCACATCCCCATTGTGCATTTTCATGTCTTCTTTGGAAAAAAATATTTCTTTAGATCCTTTGCTTACTGTACAAATCTGTTAATACTTTGAAAAAAATGATTGAGATATGTGTGTTCTTTATATATGTTAATAGTGATCCTTTATCTGGCACGTTTTGCAAATATTTTTCTGTTTCTGTGAAAATTAGCACTGGATTTTTGATTTGACTTGTATCGAAATACAATGTATCCTAAGAGACTAATATATATATATATATACATATATATATACAATATATATACATATATATATACATATATATATAAACAATTATAGACCAATAATTTGGATAGCCTAGCGGACATGGATAAATTCATAGAAATATATAATCTACCAAGACTAAATTATGAAGAATCAACTATCTGAACAGACCAATATTACCAAAGGAGCTGTAACCAGTAACTAAAAACATGCTCCTAACAATGAAAAGCCCAGGACCAGATGGCTTCATGGGAGAATTATTTCAATTAATTAAAGAAGAATGAATGCATCTGAAACTCTTCCAAAGAAATGGAGCCAAACAAATTCACCTTACTCTTAAACAATCCAGAGAATCAAAGTGGAAAATATTTATCAAAGCTACTACATGCTAATATACTTGAGAAATAGGGGTTAAAAAAAATCTTAAAATCCTGGCAAACCCAATGTAACATTACAGGTGTCATCGCCATGATCTAGTGGGGGTTATCTCTTGGATACAAGGATGGTTTGACCCTTCTCATGCACAAAACATGATATACACATCTACACACTGAAAGATAAAAAACCAGAAGATCCTCTCAATGCACATAGCTGACAAAATCCAACATTCCATTCTTCTTCTTTCTTTAATTTAATGAGGAGATGTCCTGTTTTCTAGATTAGGTCAATTTCTGTCACCTAATAGTCAGACCAAAGGGTCCTGACCACTCTGTTTTTGGTCCTACAGAGATGAACAAGTCATAGTCCCCTCCCCCTGCTCTTGGCCTTAGTCCATGTCAACATCATGGACATCTTGATAACATGTTGACCAAGTGCTATGTGTCACCTTTCATATGCTGTCTTATTCTATTTTCACAGCACCCCATCAAGTCAATATTACGGTGATCTCTTCTCTCCTACAGCCCTAGCTTCAGTATCTCTGTGAGCCTGTTGGCCTCTTTTTATCTAACATGGTGCAGTCCACTGTCCTTCTAATGCCTCCTTCCTGTTATGATTCAAGCCCTTCTTCCCACTCAGCAGCCAGGCAACTATTCAAAAATGCAAATCAAAGCTGTATGTGGTGGCATACACTTGTAATCCCAGCTCTCTGGAGTCTGGGTCAGGAAGACCAGGATGTCAAGGTTGACCTCAGATCCAAGTTCCAGATCAGTCAGGACAACAGAGTAAGACCATGTCTCGAAACAAAACAAATCAAACCATGAGACAGATGACTACATTCCTTGACTAAAACTCATCCAGACTATTATACTTAGGATCAAATCAAAACTCCTTGCACTGCTCTGTAAGACTCATCCCTTTCCCAGATTTGGAACCAACTCATTTGACACTTAGGACCTCTCAGATCCTCCCTGCCTCAGGATGTTCACACTCTCTTTCCCAGGGGAGCCTTCTCTCTAATTTTCTTATGTTCTTTATGGTCATTCTGTTTTTCCCATAGCAACAACTGCCCTTCAAACCTGTGCTCCTTGTCATGTATCTACTGGTTTGATGCTTGATTCTCATTGGAATCTAAGCTCTGAAAATAAAGAACTCATCAGCTGGATCCCTGCACCCATGTTACATATGTGACAGATGATTTAATGCCATTCTGAGGAACTCTACTTGACATGTGAGGAAACTATTAAGCAAGGTGTCTGTTTCACATAGCTGTTAATGACACAGATACACATTTTTTTCACATTTTTATACTTAGTTATCCGGAGTTTTTTAAAATATTATTTCCTGTGTGTTTGAAAATGTCAAACTTCTTTGCTTTTTCTCCCAAAGAGCCCACAGGAATCATTTGATCACTTTCAAAGGGCATCAACTGTCTCGTTAGCATTAGTGCTGGCTGGGGTTCCCCTCACAGCCTTTGATGTGAGCCTTCATTAACTGAGGAGACAGGGCTTCCCTTGCAGGGCCACTGGCACCTTGCTGTAAGACCATGCCATCTCAGGGGATGCCATTCTTTGTCCTCAGTGGCTCTGGCAGCTCCACGACACTCTATTTGGGTAGCTAACTCATTCGGTTTACTGCAATTTTTTGGACATTTTTTTTAGGTTCATTTTCTTGTGTTTTCTCCCTTGACCCTTTAAGCCCTAAAAGTGCTGATCCTATATGTCCTGATGAATCTAATTAGCCCCAGACCCTTTCAATAGCGTCTCAGAGGCTGCCCAGAAGTGTCTTCATTCAAGTGGAGGAGCTCGGGCACTCACTGAAGGCCTTGTAAGTTAAATGAATGATCTTCAGTGAAACATAACTTGGAAGTCTGAGAGGTTTCTGCAAGGTCTTACAAAAGCAAGCAAACATCAGTTGGCATACACACTCCATCTTTCCAGGGCTTGGGAATCACATAGTCTAAGAAGGATCCTCTTTAGATCTAAATGGAGCTGTGCAAATACAGTTTTCCAAGGCTAGCAGCACTTTAGAGTTAAGTAAAGAAGCAAGATTTCAGAATCTGTGGATTCATTACACTGTTCTATTTTGGGTTAGGTTTACATTTTTCATAATAAAGTTTTTCTTTAAAGATGATTTTAGAAGGGTTCTGAACCTGAATTTGATCCGTGTGGTTTCACATTTTTAGACCACTTCTCTTTCTAATGTTAAGAAAAACCTGTCAATTGTTCTGTGCATGCAGATGTACTCCAGACAGAAAGGAGGGGCTTGGAAAATAGCTCAGTTGGTAAAATGTTCTCCATGCAAGCACAAGGATCAGAATTTAGTCCACATAACAAAAGCAGGTATTTTGGTAGACATTTCTAATTCCAGCACTGGGGACTCTGGGGGCTGGCTGGCCAGGCAGGCTAGTCAGTCAGAGAGTTTCAAGCCTGTGAATGACATTATCTCAAAGCAAATCAAAATAAAACAAAACACTGAAATAGATGGAGTTCTGAGGGACGATACCCCATTTTACCCCTGGCCTACACATGCAAGCACACACATGCGCACATGCAAACACACACGGAGCAACTGACAGCAGGAATTCAGAAAGACACATGTAGTCACCTTCTTAGCACACGCTTCACAACACTCACAATTTAGAGGGGCATTAAGTGTTTCCCAGAGTAAAATACCACACATGCATGTAGCAGAATATCATTCCATCTCTAAGAGTGAGGTTCAACCTCAGCTCAATTCTTCCGATCCACGTCGTGAAAGGAGAGAACCGGCTCCAGCAAGTTGTCATCGGACCTTCACATGCCTGCCCCCGCCATACACACACAAAAGAAATACTAAATCTATAAACATACAGAAGCAAGAGGACATATGCTACAGCATGGACAAACCTTGAACGTGGTGTGGTAAGTGAGACGAGCCAGTTTCACAGCACAGGTTCTGCGCTGTTCTGCTCGTGTGAAATACTTCAAGGAGTCAGGCTCATAGACGCAAGCCGGGCACGTGGCCTGAGCCTGTCAGCAGAGCCCTGGGTCAGCCGTGGCAGGAGGAGGAAGAGGAGGATGATGAATTAAGAGTCTAGTCTGGGCTACATATTGAGACTATGCCTCAAACAAGGGCAAAATATTCATGGGAAAATAAATTAGTTATAAGAAATGTTGTTTTCTGGGGGTACTGAGTTTCAACCGGAAAGATTAAAAAGTGCTGGAAACAGGTGGGTAGTGGTAGCGCTAAATTAAGCAAATTTGTGAATTTGTAGTTGTTTTATTATTTTTTTTACTCTTTGGGGAGTCCACCCCCAGCTCCCAAATAATCACACAGAGGCTTATTCTTACTTACGAATGCTCAGCCTTAGCTTGGCTTGTTTCTAGCCAGCTTTTCTTAAATTATCCCTTCTACCTTTGGCCTCAGGACTTTTAGCTTTCTCCACTGCTGTATATCTTTTCTTTCCTTCTTATTTCGTGTCTGGCTGTGTGGATGGCCACCAGCATCCTCCTCTCCTCCTCTTCTCGCTCCTAGGTTTCTCCTCCCAGATCTCTCCTTCTGTATAGTCTCTCTGCCTGCCAGCCCCGCCTGTCCTTTCTCCTGCTGCACTATTGGCTGTTCAGCTCTTTATTAGACCATCAAGTATTTCAGACAGGCAAAGAAATACAGCTTCACAGAGTTAAACAAATGCAACATAAAAGAATGCAACGCATCTTGGTATCATTAAACAAATGTTCCACAGCATTAAAAAAAATGTAGCACATCTTCAACTAATATTCCACAACAGTGAATGTGCTTAGGGCCATCCACCCAGAAAATGGCATATTTTATGTTGTATATATTTTACCAGAATTAAAAGTGAGAAGAGATTTTTTTTAAGAGAAAAATTAAGAACCAACTCCAGACATAAGGAGGTGGAGGATTCAGAGACTCGCTTAACTGTTCTAGTGTTACCGTCAAGGGGTGTGTTTCAGTCTGGGGGAAGGAAACTCTTGTTGGGGTTTTCCAGGAGTGCATGCTGAGGTTGTGTGGGGTTGTATCGGATTTCTAACACTTTCTGGGAATCCTTTACACCTGGTGATGATGATTCTGTTGAGAGCTTGGACTGATTGTGGGACATGAACAAGAGGACAAGAAAAAGATGACCATTCCAGAAGCCCCTGTGCTGAGCAGCGGAGCACTCTGGGCTCCCAACTCCTGCATTGGATCTGAGGGGCTACACAAAACACTCTTCTTGTTCTAAAACCTTGGGGGCACAAGTTTTTTTTTATTTCCTTGGGGGGATAAAAAGACAAATTCACTCTTCAGAACAGTGAGTATGTTTATTTCATTTTAATGCTTCATGCTTAGGCCCTAATCCACACTGAATTAAAATTTTTGCTATCATGTAAGGTAAGTCTAGATTCATTTATGCATATTTAATTCATTTGTGGGATTGCACTGGTACCACCGTTGAAACTCATCTGGTTGGGAATAAAGAAGTCGATAGTGTACAGTCGTTAGTGATAGAAAAGGCACAGGATGGATATGGTGGTGTTGGCACAGGGAGTCTCCATGGTGATGGAATAATTCTGTATCTTGATTGTGGTGATGGTTGCACAAACCCAGCAAGTGATGAGAGCAAACTAATTGCATGCAGTGAACCATTGTCAAGGTCCTGATGTTGACATTGTGCAGTAATTAGAAACAGAGAAGCGGGAGGAAGAACCATGTTTGCAAAAGTCTGATGTGGACATACAGGTCTATTTCTGGGCTCTGTGTGCTGTTTCAGTGATCGGTCTGCATCAGTACCATGTTGTCATGGTTACTGAAACTTCAAGAAAGCCTCGAGCTAGCAAATCTTCCAATCTTGCTTTCTTTGAGATTCATTCTACCTTTCTAACTTTATTTGTCTTTTAAATGAAACTTTAGGAGTGGCTCACCCCTTCCTCCATGTGGAGTTATGGCTGGGATCTCACTGACTCCACCAACAGGAGGGTTTGAATTCCAGATCACCTTAACGCTTCTGATACATGAATGTGCTTCAGTTTTCTGTGTACAGGTTTTCCATTTTTTTTTTTTTTGCTAAATTTATTGCTAAGAATTTCATTTCCTAATGCTATTGGAAATAAAATCATTTCAAATCTCATTTTTTTTTAAAAAAAAATGTGAGAAAAGGTCTTACTAGGTAGTCTTGGGCTGGCCTGGAACTGTGCAGGTAGACCAGGCTGGCCTCACACTCACAGAGCTCCATCTGCCTTTGCCTCCTAAGCACTGGGATCAAAGGTATGTGCATCACACCTGGCCCTGGACCTCTGTTTTAGTCAGAGTTCTCTAGGCTCTAGAGGAATATAACCAAATAAACATATATATGTATATATATTCTCTCTCCACATATACACATACATATGTATATGTGTGTATGTATACATATATATTTATATGAATTTATTAAGTGAGCTTTAAAATAGTAAAATGGCCAAATTACACCAGAGGCTGGGTGCCTCACTAGCCATGGTAGTCCCAGAATAGCTGTCTCTCACTGGGGGGACTACTGGCAGTCACTTGGTCCACAAGGTGGAGTGCCTTAGCATTCATAATCCTGGAGAGCTGCTGGTGGGTTCCTGCTCCAAGACGGAAGTTTGGAAACATCGTCTGCAGTCAGGGAAGGAAGCAGCAGCAGCAGTGGGGGAAATGAACTCTGCGGTAAGAGAGAAGGGCAAGCCAGTGAAAGGCAGGAGTCAACTTCCTCCTGAAATAGCCTTTTTATCTGGGCTCCTATGGAAGGTGCCGTCCACCATCCAGGCCGGGTAGATGAGGCAGTCTGCCGGTCATCATGAGGCAGGGACCAGTGATCCCTGGATCAAGTTTGCTAGCTAGCTTAGCCAAGCCGGTGGGCTCTGGATTCAAATGAAGCACTCTGTTGTAGACTATTGTTTTAAGGTGTGTTACTTTTGTTTATGTTGCATTTGTTTAACTCCGTGAAGCTGTGTTAGTGTGCCTGTGTAAAACACCTGATGGTCTAATGAAGAATGGCCAATAGCAAGGCAGGAGAAAGGATAGGTGGGGCTGGCAGGCAGAGAGAATATATAGAGGGAGAAATCTGGGAGAAAAAAGAAGTAGCCAAAGAAGGAGAAGGACTCCAGGTGCCAGCCACCCAGCTACACAGCCAGCCATGGAGTAAGAGTAAGATTTACAGAAGTAAGAGAATGGGAAAAGCCCAGAGGCAAATGGTAGATGGGATAATTTAAGGAAAGCTGGCAATAAACAAACCAAGCTAAGGCTAGACATTAATAATTAAGAATAAATCTTTGTGAGTGATTTATTTGGGAGCTGGGTGGCGGGCCCCTCAAAAGCATGAAAAATAACCAACAACACTCTGCCTCAATATATAAGGTGGAGAGTAATTGAGAGAGAAGACACCCAGTGTCAACATCTGGCCTCCACATGCATCTGGAACACGAGTGTGAATATGCATGTACACTTGCACACACAGCACAAATGTATACACATGCAAAAAAAAAAAAAACCCTGCATTTGAGTTTCTGATTTGAGTTTCACAATAAGTTGCTAAATGAATCTTGGCTTGGGAATAGGAGAGAATTTCAAACAAGTTGTGAAATGCCTTTAAGCATACACCTGTCATTTTATGCTGTATGTTTATACGAAGTGGCATATCCTCAGATTGAATATTTCTAGACTTTTAAACATGTGGTTTTTGTTTTCTTGAGACAGGGTCTCATGTAGCCCAGGTTGGCCTCAAACTCACTCTATAGCCAAGGTTGGCCTTTAATTCATGATCACCCTGACTCTAATCCCCATGTTCTGGCATTATAGGCATGTGTCAAAACATTCAGCCTAAAATCAAAATATTGATTAACTCCAAAAAATGTTGAAGATAATGTCCTACAGTATCAAATATTCAGCAAAGAACTAATATTTTATGTAGAAATAAATAAGTACACCTATCTTCTTAGAATATACATGTTATTTTAATAAATACTAAAATTCTATGTAAAATTCTTTCAATTTTTTGTCAATTGTTGTCAGTGAATATTCACTTATATACCCATATATACCAGTGTGTGTAAAAATTTCTCAGGTAAAAGGGGTCACAAGAAAAGGTTTAGGAAGCCTTAAACCTAATATATACATCCTCCCTGCCCCAACCCATGCATGTGGGATTTGTTGTTAACTGGAGTAGTATGATCTGGCATGATGTGCTGGGGTGTGGTCAGGGCTAGCGCTTAGTGTCTGTCATGCTATAACTCAACGTGTATACTCTTGTATGGGGTGGTATGATTTGATTATATTATGGCTGTGCTGTGATATGGTGCAATGTTGTGGTATTATGGTATGGCACAGTGCAGTGGTGCAGTGTTGTGGTGTGATGCGGTATTATGCTGTGCTGATGTGGTGCGGCACTATGGCATGCTGCTGTGATGTAATGGTGGTATGGTGTGGTAGTGTGTAGTAGTGCTATGGTGTGGCGCTGTGGTGTGGCATATTGTGACTTAAGTGGAATCCTGGCCAGTCCTCTGCAGGGTATGCAGCTCCATGGGGGCAATGACCAAATGGCATTGTGGTAATTGGGGCTGTCAAAATGAAGTGGCAATTTAGTGATGTCCTTGGGCATGGCTTCATATTTTATAAGAAAGCCAATCTTTGTGCCATCCAGCAGCTGCTCTATTGAATAATTAGACAGTGTTTTTATGTTACAACAAATTGTACAAATCCCGGGCTGACATGGCACCTCTCACCCAGCCCAGCCCACCACCCCATTGATCATAGGACTGAGACAGCCATCAACTAAACGTGTCATTTAAAACTATATTTTAAAGTTTCTTATATAAAATGAATCACAACTCATACTAATTCTGATAGGAGATGGGTGTGGTTTTAGAGTGTGTCTGTGGCGTGAGGGGCTGTGGCTGGCTACAAGGTGAATCCACCTCAAACATGGCACCAGTATTCTCCAGAAATTTCTGAGCAGAGCTAAACACTGCAAAGGGCCATCAGTTCTGAACTTTACTACTTGGCTTTATTTGCTTGCTTTTAGAACATGAAGCTGCATCGTATACACTGTATCCACGAACCCAGGTACGTACCCATTTTTTTTTTATCTTATTACCCTCTAATAGAGAATTTCTTCTTGAGAAAATTGTTCTCTACCCACATTTGTGTCCTGTGAATAGATTCACTGAAAACCTCCTTTTATGTTGTTTTGGTTGGTGTTGGCTAAACAGCTCTAAGCATTTCAGAGGCAAATCTTTGATTCACTGTCAGTGAAAGAGCTGATGTTAGGAAAAAGACATGGATGCCTACCCAGAAAACTAGCTCAGCATGTCAGTGTAATGTCCTGGAAGGTGGGCTGAAGGGTAGGATTTAGAACAACAGGAAGAGAGATGGGGAGGGGGGAGCTAAATGGGAAAAGAGAGGCTTCTTGACTGAAGTTTTTAGTGCGTTAGTACTATCTGTCGACCCTGTGCGACCACTGCTATCAGAGTTCAGACAGAGGGACCATGCTCAACTCACAGCTGGCAATAGCTGTCCTGGCATCCCTCAACCCTGACCTTTGCCTCCTTCAAGGTCATTCTGCACCTGCTGATGCCCCCCCAGTGCAAAGGGCTGGGGAAGTCTGCTTTCTGTCTCTGCTTCTAATTTTTGACCATGTCTGTAACTACCACTGCCACTTGGCTGAAATCATGTCTGCTACAGCTTAGATAGGCAATATCCCCTGAAAGGATCATGTGTTGGGGTCTTGTCTTCCAGCTGGTGGTCTTCACTGGGACAATGACAAATGGTTCTTGGGAAAATTTGGGCTGACAATATGAAGTGTCCATTTAGTGATTTTTTTTTTTTGAGGTTCTGGAAACCTTAGGTGGTAGGACTCAGCTGAAGAAAGTGGATCACTGGGTGTTTCTAGTCCCTGGCTCCCCACTCCATCCCTTCTCCTTCCTTCTCAATCCCATGAAGCCAAGCAACCATGAGCTCTATAAGTCTTTCTTCTCTTTACTCTTTTTATGTCAGATATTCGGTCACAGAAACGAAGTGACTTGCACAGTGTCTAAGAGCCAAATTTAAGAAAAACCGTCATGGATCTCAAGGATGCTGGGAGTAGGAGGTGGTGTGATGTTTGATTGCTGTCACCTGGAGTCTTGGTGCTAGGTGACCGACCACCCTTTCCTCCGTGCCTTCCTACGGTTGGGCATCTTGAGACCCTGTGCACTAAGGAAGAAAGTTGGAGAGGAAATGCAACTTGCTTTTGTTTGATTCCTTCTCACTGCCCTAAAGATCTTTAACCAGATGGCTCTGTACCATAATTATAGCTAATTATTTCCTAGTTATTCGTGGCTATAATGACAAGGAAAGTGTGTTCCCTGCTGCAAGGGCTAGTTAGTGCTCTGCCAGGGACATCAAGATTGACCGAATGGTTGTCTACAGGTTTGTAGACAGCTTTATCATCATGGCTTCCCTAGATGTATTTGCTGTGTTATGATGCATTATGGCCATTCCCCCACCCCAGGAGACCTGTCTTCCTGCAGGTGCCCCCCCTTCCACTACCACACCACCCCTCACATCACAGAACACTTCTGTTCTGCTGATTGCTTGATTTCTGTGAAAGTGGCTTGTGCCTTTTCTTTAATGGTATCCAAGTCCATGTTCTGGAGGTTCTGCAACTGCCCAAGGATAGAATCCTTCTCCTCTTCCTCATCTTGGTCTTCATCTACCATCTTTCGAAGATCTTCTGGCAAATCCACATCATCCCCAGCCAACTGGATTTGTGTCTCATCGATTTCACTCTGTGTGAAAAATATAAGAGAAAGAAACGTATGGAGAAATGACCCTGAAATTGGCCAACTGGATAGCCAGCCAAATAAAATGTACAAGCAGTGTAAAACTAAAGCCTGTCAGGAGTGAGGGATGGGAACAACAAGCTTTTGTTGTGCTGTGACCCTGAACCTGGAGGCAATGGCAGCGACTGCAGCTCCATGGTGGGAGGTCCTTTCCTCTAGGCATCTTGGGCTGACTACAGCCTTCTATCCCCAAAGTTTTCCAACTGTGCTCCCAGGGCAAGCAGCACTGGCATAATCTAGGAGAGTATTAGAAATAGAAATTCTGTGATCTTACCCCAGACCTACTGGATCAGAAACCCTGGTAATGGTACCCATAAATGGAAGTCCAGAAGTGTAGTGTCTGGGACTGGCGATACAGATGTTTTTGAGCCACCACGTGGCCTCCACAGGCACATGCTTGCCTGGTGCCCATGGGAGCCAGAATAGGACATTGGATCCCCTGGAATCAAAGTTACAGACTGCTGTGAGCCACCATGCCATGTGGGTGCCGGGAACTAAACATAGGTGTTCTGTAAGAGCAGCTGATGCTCTTACTGTGGAGCCACACCTCCATTCCAGAAGCCCCCTTTGGATGTACACAGAAGCCAGAGGTCCATCCCAGCTCTTGTTCAGAGTAGCACTATACATCCTGCACAGCCTGCCAGCCTCATGCCCTGACTTGTGAGTTTGGCTGACCCCCACTCTAGCGGTGGCATTTGAGTTAGCGGTGACTATCCATGACTCCATTAGTTCAATCTTTATATTTTAGTGGCAACTTCTGCTTAGCAATCGCTCTTTCCTTCCTTTCTGCTGTCCTGGGGCCCCCTCAGGGATACAGACTCATGTCTAACCCGACTTTGGCTCCCCAGTGCTTGGAGATTAGTGTGGCATGTAGCCCGTGTGTGTTATAGGTGTGGTTCCTTTTTGGCACTCTGGTGACTGGCTCTATTGCCAAGTAACCTGGCTGCAGCAAGATTTTTCTAGTGTACTGTTCCTGGGTTCCTGCCCTTTATCCTGTAGTGTTCTTGGTAAGGAGAGAAAGCTAACTAAAATAAAAAAGTTCCTCTGGGAAAGGTTCATAGTAGCTTATGTCCCAGATGACAGCTCTCAAAACATTTTCTATTAGGTTGGAGCATATGGTGAACTTTATTTCAGGACTACAGAGGGATCAAAGGGCATTAGAAAGGGTGATGATAGAAAAGGCCCGTGTTAGCACCCACCCTGTAGGTTTTGTTCAGCCTTACACTTGCTACTAAAGCTCATGAAGTCACTCGTGGTCATATACCTTTTAATCAGGTCATACTGATTTGACTTAAGGCAGATTAGTATCTGCTGAGTTCCTTGGTAAAGTCAATACCTAAGGGAAATGGAAATGCCCCTAGCCTTAGTACCTAGCAGAGATGATCAGAAACCAGTTGTCACAAGAGCTGGGAGATGTATCATTATTCTTCATTTCTAAAGGGGCTTGGAGGGACATGGTGGCTGAAGTCTTCCCCCAGCTCTGATGATCTTCTCTAGGTGAGCCTGGGGGTATGGAACCCAGCAACCTTTCCTTCCCTAGGGGCTCAGTTATCTGCCTCCAAGTAGAAGGGCAGCAAATCTGGCTCTAGAATGAGCTAGCGAGGCAGGTGCTTGAAGTCTTTGGGGGAGATGCTCCTCATATAGGCCCTCTCTATAGACCTCCAACTCAGCCTCTGGAGATAATATAGCCCAGTCCTGCACTTGGCAGGTGACGTGGCCCCTCCCAGTGCCTAACAGATTAATTAGTTCCTACTCAGAGCATTGTGAGAGTAATTAGTAAATCCCCAGGGGCTCCCAGCCAATCCTGTGTTTCTATTTGTTTCTATTTACCTATCCTAATGGCCTGCTTTCCTTCTAGATTATCCTCTGGGCCTTTCTGCTGGAGTAGTGAGAAAAAGACTTCATCCAGTTCCCTGTGAACTCCTGCAAAACAGGACCATTGCAACCCCCAATCAAATGCAAATGATTTAAAAGACAATCCTGGGGGTCCTGGCCCCTCCCCTATGATTGAGAGTAAAATCTCTGCACGTGTCAGCAGGTCGGACTCTGGACAGAATGCCTCTGGACAGAGTGACCACTGTGGGCCTAGAGGCTCAGGCACTAGCAGGCAGGGGGAAGCATCTGTGTGCCAGCCAGCCAGTACTCTGAAACACCAAACCTACTCTCCTCACAAGGGGCAGGGATCTCCCAGCTCCAACTGCCTGGATAACCTTAGGACAAAGCATCCCTCTTAAGCACCCAAGAAAGTGTCTTAAAGGCTTTTTCCCTCATCCACTTGTCCAGGGAAGATGGAATCCACCGTGCCGGTCAATGTGGAGGAGGATCTCCATCACCCCACTTCCACCAAAGTTGCTCTCACAATGGGACTCCCTCTGACAGCAACAGCATCCCTGGGGCCTTCCTAAAAGTGAATTTTTGGGTCCTACCCAGAGCTGCTGATCCAGACACTTAGGCCAGACTGAGTTTGATCTAGCCCCCAGTGTTTCTGGTGTTATTCAAGCCTGGGGCCCACCACTTGACACTTCTTGAAGGTGGGGTGCAGCTTGCTCGCCTTTCTTCTCAGAGTCCAGCAGAGCCTGATGTGGGGACACGGAGTGTACCTGTTATTGGCCTCAGAGAGCCTACGGCAGCCTCTTCCCCATGACCAGTTCTGATCTCAAAGCTATCCACTCATCCTTACACTCCCATTGGGAGTCAAGGTCATCGGATGGAGAGCCCAGTTGCCTGATGAGACGGCAAGCTACTGACTCACATGGTGTGTGAGCTGCACCACCATACCCAACTTCCAGAACTTTATTTCCTCTACATACATTGAGGCTCATGCTGTTTGCCTCTGAGTTGGAGGGGATTGTTGGATGATCACTGAGCTGGTCCTAGAGCTAGGGCTGGCTTAGTGGGTGTCATTTGTAAAGTCTGTAGCCTTCAACTGTCCCCCTCTAAGGTGACCTACAGCACATGGAAGGCTGAAGGGCTGGCAGCCGGAAGACCTGGGGTCAAGTCCCAAATCTGTCAATCACTCTGCGATCTGGGGCACCTTATTTTCCATGTCCAAACTTGAGTGGGAGAGCCACTCAGAGTATCTTGAATAAGACATGTTATGAAAACCCCCTGCCCCAAGCTTCCAGCCCTGGACAAAGGGTAGCAGTGGTTAGGAGTATGTCAGAGGAAGGTGAGAAGCTCTGTGTTTAAGCTTCTGCTGAAGGATCCTCAGGAGAGAGAAGGCCTGAGATAGACTAACACAAAGGCTGAGAGAGAGCACACCTGGGAGCCAAGACCACGAGAACAAGAAGAGTGAGTAGGGCGGATGGAGCAGACTCCGAAGCCTTGTTTCCACCTCCCCTAAGGAACTACCTGCTGGTGGGACCTTGTCTACTCCTTGGACCGTGACTGTTTTATCCAGACTTTACTGCCCATTGACAAATCTTTGGTTGGGAGACCATGAATATTCCGACACTGTTCACACTTCAGGAAAGGCAGCCAC
>CABHPH010123610.1:0-23235 GCA_902168325.1 Peromyscus nudipes
GTGGAAAGACCTACGTATATGAACACAGGTTAGTTGGACTGCCTGCTTCATAGGAGACTCATACTGTAATTTGATATTTAAGATATATATTTTAAGTGCAATGTTTTGTTTATGGTATTCTAATAACAGATGCCAGTGTATTAGCCCTCAAATTTGTTATTTTTAAGAGATAAGTTACTATCACAGCCTTTCCTTATTCATTTAAGATTTATTTTATGTTAATTATATGATGGGGTATGTGCTTGTATGTTCAAGTGCCCACCAGCATGTCAGATCCCCTGGAGCTGGAGTTACAGGCAATTGTAAGCTACCCAAAATGGGTGCTAGGGACTGAGCGTGGGTCCTTTATAAGAACAGTACATAGTCCTGATCCAGTACCTAGATCCAGATCCAGTTCTACAGTACCTTCCCCTTATACCAAGTAAAAAAAAAAAAAACTAAATTGAGTGGGAAATAGCATTTATGCCTCTTCTAATCAATACACATAAAAACACTTTAATTTAGCACACGTAAATATTAACATCTTTCACATTTGAAAATTTTAGTTATAATTTCTACTTTAAGATTGAAGACAAAAGAATTCCTTTCATTTCCAAACCAACCCAGACTGAGAAAAAAAAACTAAATATTTTTTCCATAGTAGCTTCAGTTAGTAATCTTATGTTATTGAAGTATCTCTACATTCATTTCCCTAAAACAAAAAGAAAGGATTTTCGGACCAAAAGCACAACACTACAAATTCTGTTGTTGTTAAGAACTGCAAGTGAGGGAAAATATTTCCACACACAACCTTCTGTTTTCACCTCTTCTGCATGAGACCACGGTCCAAATACAGTTGTGACGATTATAACAACCAGAAGGGACTGAGAGCAACCAAAATGGCTGCCATCATCGAGGAAAAACATCTTTATGGAGCTTACATGAAGTAACTGCAGAATTGTAATGTTTAAGAGAACCTTTTGAGAAGAACAAATTTACTTGCTAAATAAGGAGGAATAAACAAAATTGAAACTCCTCGGTAACCTCCAGCAAACCTGAAACTCACACAAAATTGTAACATCACCTACAAATATTACTGGCTCAAATCCTTAACTAGAACAACAAACACTGTGAGACCCTGGCAATGGGAACAGTGTATTTTCAATGCTTTTGTATATTTTATTCTTTCAAGTAATTTCCAAGATAACTGAGGAGAGTTTTCAGCTTTGAGACTGAAAAGAGAGTTGTGGTACTATCAGAGCAGCATGTGCTGTATTAAATGATGTCCAGTTTGGCCAGTTTGGAGATGAGTCAAAGGAGGAGGTGATGGTTGCAGAGAGGATCTTACTGCAGACCATAACATTGGCTTTATAGGTAGAGCATCACACTAATTCCTACCTACGTAATCAAATAGCCCAAAAACCAAAAGTTGGTTCAAACAGCATGGACCATGATAGATAAATGATAGACCATCCCCATCTACTTTGTCACTCAATAGCAACTAGAGTTCACAGCTGAACAGTGATGGATCTCACACAATACTTGTGCAAATCTGAAACACTGGAATGAACATCTCAATGCACAGTGAATTTCTTTCCCGAAATTAGTGCCTATTCTTCCCAGAAACTCAGTTTCTAATAATCCTGTCCCACTCTGTCACACTTCTGCCATTTTTAGTCAGTGGCTCTTCTCCCACAGCTTCCAGAAGGTCAGGGAGGCTACTGCTACCTAAATCCTATATATGCAGTTATCTTGAAGGAGCCAAGTTATTGAGTGGACTTTTATTCTTCCTCCATGGAAAAGGAGAGAAATGTATTTTGAAAGTAATATATGTTTCCATCTCTGCAAATTGCATAGAGAGGTATGCTTTCATACATGAATATAACAACATGCTATGAATTGTATCCTGGGTACAGAATGATACTCCCTGAATTCCTTGTTCAAATAAAATCAGTCCAGACACTAAAAATAAATAAATAATAACAACTACCAGCAACCAGGAATGGTAGCATACAGCTGCTATCCCAACACTCTGAAGCTGAGGCAGGAAGATTATGATTTTGAGGCAGCTTAAGCTTCATAAGGAGACCCCATCTCAAAAACCCAATATGATAACCAAAATAATGGGGACAGGAAGGACATAGGAACTCTGACAGCATTTGAAGGTTTGCACACATTACCTCCACCTAACACCACACATCCACTAGAGATCTGCATTATTATCATCCCTACTTACAGACAGAGACATTAAAGCCTAGAGAAGTAAAAAATAAAATAAAATAAAAAATAAAAAATAAAAAACTTGCTAAAATTTCTTCAGGTCATTATTTGCAAGTCTTGAATTCATGACCACTAAGTCATATGCAAATGGCCTGGAGCCATCTGCCCATATGTATCTTGATGAGGTAGTAATGAACAAAACAGGAATAATTCAGTTCCTGTTGCTGAAAATTCCTTTACTACAGAAAACCTGAAGGATAGCCTATTATAATTCTTGCCCTTCTTTTCTTGAGCACTGAAAGGTTCTGTAAAGCTACTGACTACAAGAATCATTTATCACCAACTGACTATCAAATGTACCCTGTTTCTAGTCGTCCCTGTCTTTAGTTTTATGTCCAATTGTCTTGGCTCTAAAATTCCCTACAAGTAATATACTTTAGTCACGTACTAGAGTTCTTTCTCAATGATCAAATTTAGTGGGCTTGGCTAGATAGATAGCTCAGTGGTTAAGAGCACATGCTGTCTTTGCAGAGGACCCAGCATCTACATGGCAACTCACAACTGTCTCTAACTCCATTTCCATGGTGTCTGACACCATCTTCTGGCTCTGCAGGCACCAGGTGCACACCTGGGGCACATACACATATGTAAATAAAACATAAATTCAAAAGAAAGAATAAACAAATCATTTTTAATACAATGAGCTTAGAACACAGTTTTTAACTATTTAAAATAGAGCCAAAAAGATGGCTCAGCAGTTAAGAACACTGGTTGCTCTTCCAGAGGACCTGAGTTCAGTTCCCAGCACTCACCTGACAGCTCACAACCATCTGTAACTCCAGTCTCAGGGGATTCAACACCCTCTTCTGGCCTCCAAAGGTGGTGCACAGATATACATGCAGACAAAACACATATACATAAAAATATTTTTTTAATTTTAATATTTAAAATATGTCCAAGTCTTGGGGGCCAATGAGGTATCTCAGCAGGTAATCACCTACAACACCAGTTCTGACAACTTCCATTTGATTCCCCAAACCCATACGAAGGTGAAAAGAGAGAAGTACATGTATCACATAACCTCACTTTTGTGGGGAATCTAAAAACATGGATCTCATATAGGGTTGGAGATTGTAAAGAATGGTGAGAAGGTGGGGATGGGACAAGGTTGGTCAATGAGTACTAAGCCAGTTAGATAGAAGAAAAGCTAGTGTACTATGGCAAAGGAGAGTGCCCGTAGTTAACAATAATGCACTGCCTATCTGAAAAGCTAGAAAGGGTTCCAAACATTTCCACCACAAAGAAACACCAGATTCTTAAAGACATAGATGTGTTTAAACTGATTTAAACTTGCTTTGTACTGTATCACACAATTCAGAAACTAATCAGCTTTATGCCATTCTCCAATGGCCTCCTTTTTTTTTTCAGAAATTAGAGTCGTGAAATTATTTTAAGGGGTTATGAATAGCACATCTTAAAATAGAAGAGAATAAGATTAATGATGCTGATGATAATTTCATATATTTCCTTTTGTTGATCATATATATATATGTGGTGATGGTAGAAAAATGTATTTCTTGGTGTAGCATCATCAAAAGTGCTTGAAAAATGTTACTATAATAACATTGGAAAATCCAATAATACTGATTAAGGTGATTTTAAAGTTTTTTAAGTATCTCCAAATTTTGGTCCAACTCGTTAAAAGTTAATATCAATCTGGTGAGTTTTTCCCTCCTTTCAGCAAGGGCAATATTGGAAATATCCTTGCAATCTCTGTTCACCTATTTGATTGCACCATCACAACCTAGCATAGCTCTCTGTTTATCAAAGAAAGAGTGTAATTAGTCTTCTGTTGCAGGAAATCAGCCTCAAAACTTTAATCAATGAGTCTATCTTCAAATCTATAAACCCAAAAAAAAATTTCAGAATTTTTGAATAGTTCGAGAACTATTAAATTGTAGTTTCTTGAACACACTCCTCAAAACATCACTTTTTAGGCAGATGGCTTACCAAAAATATTTGTTCCAGACAAATTTGGTAGCTGTTCGGGGAAGCGCTTTCTTCTGTCTTGGTCATTTCTGGTAATAAGTCAGTCTCTTGAAGAAATGGCCTTCCCCAGAGCCGCCCAGCTGACTTATCCCATAGCCACCTGAACCGAGCTCTGACTATGTTGGGAAAAGCTGATCTAGATCCAACAGATGTGAATGCCTGTCCTTGCCATGTCACACAAATGTTCTGGGGAATTTTGTTTAGATTCACAGGGTTCTTTCTATTTTCTTCATATGCAAGCAAGAAGCACTCCCTGCCTTCAGGTGGTCTCATGCTTTTTCTAGATTCATGATCCCATGCAATAAGTAGCTCTCACATCTCCCCCAAAGGGTGGCTATTTATGAAGGTAGAATATAGAACTCAAGACCATGCCATCCTTTCAGCCACTTAAGAAAAGGTTCTATTACAGGGCTAGGGATGTAGCTCAGGGGTACAGCACATGTCTAGCATGCTCAGGGCACTGGATCAAAACTTCATAAACATAAACAGGAAAAGTTCTATCATGATTGTTCCATTCATTAAATCCTTCTATTTTGTTTGAATTAAGGTTCCCTGAAAAAATAATATAATAAGCAATCAATTCATTTCAAGCACTTGTTGGGAAGCCTCTACGTGTCATGCACAGTGCTGCATACTGGAGTTTTCTTATCAACAGTAAAGAGGCCATTGCTACAATGCCGAGTTTTCCACTGAATAGTTACATGAAAGTGATCTGTAAACTTGAAAGCACAATACAATATGTGTAGATACATTAACTGGATGCAATTTTGTTTTAAAGATCTCTTACTTTGCATCAAAATATTCTTTTAAAACTAGTATCATTGGTGTGTGGCATTAAGAAAACCACAGCTGAAAACATCTATATAACCAACTGCGAGAAGAAAATCACTTGGCGAAGACAGCTGAATTTCTGTGAACTATATCGCACCAAAGAAGATTAACTGAAATATCACACTGTTTCCTTTTAAATAGGGAAGTTCTGAATATGCATGTCATTACAAAGTGAAAGTACAAACTGACCTAAGAACATGGCCATATTGTTCTGACTGTCAGTCATCCTCTCCTAAACAGCCTGTGAAGTTTCTGAGAGCATGAGAGAGAGAGAGCAGTCAAATATACGGTTCATTCACAGTAGCTACAGAAGGACTGTGTTACACATTTGCTTAGTGAATAAATTCTGGCACTCTCTGAACTCTGGGAGATATCACTCCACTGCCCCCTCTGTGGTAAATAGAGTAGATGACATTGGTTTCTCCTTAAAGTGATAGTGTCACTTAAGTCACAGTTGTAAAGAAAAGAATCATACACTTGTCCAGTTGTACGCCTCTGTCACAAACATTCTGAATTTCAATTGCTTTTTTTAATTTATTTTATTTATTCTTTGTGTCTTTCACATCATGCATCCCAATCCTACACATCTCCCGCCACACCCCAAAATAAAACAAAATAAAATTTAAGAAAAAAAGAGGGGGGGAGAATAAGGGGGAAAATCTCATCATGTAAGCTGCAGTGTGACACAGTGAGTCATTCAGTAAACCCCTTTATCCATATATTTTTACAAATGGGCATTTATTGAAAAGAATCATTGGTCTGGTTCAAGGCCCCTGGTCTTTGCTGCACTAACGTTGCTGGACCCTCACTGGGACTCTTCCTGAACATCCTGTTGCTTTCCTGTGTCATGGAAATCCTGCAGCCCTGGGCCCACAGGACTGATCTCCCCCCCAATACACCTCCCCCATCCTGTGCTCCAGCAGATCACAGATGAGGTGGATGTTGGGGTAGATCTGGGCCTCGGTAGTTGCAGGGTTGGTCAACCTACTAGCTCTCCCCTGTCTTCACCACCAGGATGGGCTCTCCATCATTGCCCTGGCTAGTTCATCCCTTGGAGCAAGGAGCAAGGAGCGGCGGCCAGTTCTCCTGCTTTCAAATACTCAGAGTTGGTTCTCCCACACCCTTCAGGGCCAGCTATACCATGTTGCCCAGGCAAGGTGTAGGGTCCACTCTTCCGAGTGCTGCAGGGACAGGGACTGCTCTCCTGCTCTTATGGCCTCAGTGCCTCAATGCCAACTCTCCTACCTGCCTCAGGCATTGATGGGCATGGAGCAGGAGGGGGTCTCTCCCCCTCCCCTGCCTATGCTGCCACAAGACAGATGAGTAGTGGGAACAGCTCTCCCATGCTCACAACATCAGGGCTAGCTCACCCACACCATCGCCAACAGGTTGGGCTCTACTGTGCTGCCCAGGTGAGGTACAGGGCCTGCTCTCCTGAGTGTTGCAGCTGGTGGAGGGCAGGGACAGCTCTCCCACTTTTATGACCTCAGGGCCTGCTCTCCCACCTGACTCAGGCATTGATGGGGGCAGGGGAGGTCAATTACTTTTAAGGTAAGAAATTCTAAAACATTCTCACTTAAGTGCCAGGTTCCATTTTACTCCATGGAGAAGTTGATTAAGTGTGTACTCTAAGAACTCGTTCATGCCCCAGCTCTTCACAGGATCGGGAGAGCTACAATCCTTAAAGAAAGAAGATCTCTTTGAAACACTGACAGAGCACCATGTACATCTTGCCCTATGAAGACAAAGACACTAAGAAACATGACTAACAGACCAGCCTCAAGTAACAATATGATTTGGAGGGAACCTTTCACCTAAATCCTGATGATTCCAAAAGTCTAGTGGGTGGATAAACCCTGCTGCCTTTTACATCCAGAGATTTATGGAGATAATTGGATCACATCTGTTAATGACTTTGAATCCCATAGAAACGGATGCCAGAGAAATTCCTGACATTGTTAGAGGAATGTCACAAAGGCCAGAAGGTAGAACAATTTCTCAACAGCTATAATTTCAGGGAAATTATCTTCACATGGGTTTCTGTTTCCATCACACACACACACACACACACACACACACACCACGGTGGCACTGTAATGTTTACCCACCTGCATCCTAATAGCAGACCTGCAAAAGTGAATAGGAAGAAAGGCTGGTGATAATTGTGGCATGCAGCAGTAATTTAGGGAAATGACTGAGTTTTTTTAATAGAGAATAAACTTGAAAAAGAATAAAATAAAAGCAGACCACATCATCTATATTTGCAAAAATAAAGTTCAGATGACAGTGAGAGCCATGGACTTCTCATGTCTAATCCTAGTCGGGCCTGAGAGCAGTTTCCACAGTTCTATGGCAGCTCAACACATTCTGGATGCCCTTAAGAAAATGTCTAGCCTTTCTTCTTCCCAGGTGTAAGAGAATGCCCACCCAGTGTTAGAAGTCCAGAGTTAGATTTTAAAAAAGAAATCTAGAGGTTTCAATATGACCATGGAGGAAATCTAAAGGTAGATTTCCCCTCCAGGTACTCTCAAGCACAGAATTGCCTGAACTTACATAAGGATGCATACACCTAACTCAGTTCTCATAACATAGTGGAATGCTAACGTTTCTTTCTTCTTCTTTCCTTCATGCTTCTTTATTATTATCTCACTTTCTATCCAAAAGTCAAAAGTCATTTACCTCTCCATATTTTCGTGTCTTCACTACCAAAAATTGGTGGGGCAAATGAGATGGGGTTCTTTTAGATAATGCTGTTGAAGAGCCTCCCATTTCTTCACAAAACAGAGAGGGATAACTCCCATCACAACACCCCAGCCATCCGGTAGAGCAGGAGACCAAGGTGAGAGGAGGCTGAAGCCGAGACATCAAAAGCAAGCTACAGCTGTTGCTACAACAAAGAGTGGTTATGGTGTAATCAGAGCCATCCAGGCTCCATAAAATACTTCATTTACCCATAATACTCATTTCAGTTCCTTCCCAGTGTCTTTCCTCTGTCCTCAGCTTGCAGATACAGGGGTCAAAGAGACTCACCCATTTAGTGCCCTTAAGCCAGTA
Organism: Peromyscus nudipes; assembly: GCA_902168325.1. Lineage (NCBI taxonomy): Eukaryota > Metazoa > Chordata > Mammalia > Rodentia > Cricetidae > Peromyscus > Peromyscus nudipes. The sequence goes on from CABHPH010123610.1 coordinate 8,134, forward strand.
CTTCCATCTTTCAGACCTACATAAAGAACATAACACATAAAGTTAGAAGGATTCTAGCATCCTCCCCAACAATAACCAACCTTGTGAGCTCCACCTGTCATCAAACCCATACAATGGAGTTTTTGGTCCCTACGAAATTTAACACCCCTTCCGACTTAGGAAATACTGCTAGTTTTCTAAGATGTTTGACACTTTTACAACCCCTTCCCTTCTGCCTTCTTATAGTTTTGTGTTCCCAAGTTCCCGCATATGTAGTCACCTGGCAGAGGCAGAAGAGCCAAATATTAAGAAGCAACAATTCAAGGTTCTATTTCATACAGGCTCTGTGTAGGTGAGAACTAATTTTCTCTATTAACTGATCCACAAAATGAGGTGGGTAATGTTTCCACTAACTAAATCTTAAAGGGGTCAAAGTGGCCAGAAACCTTGAATACAGAGAAGTAGAAATGGGCTGAGATCCCCTTAAGCTGACAATCACGCAAATGTCAGTGGTTGTTATTAGCTCTGTTGTGTCAATTTAGTATGTCCCAAACAGAAACTCTCTTTTCGATATAACTCCTCTCTCCTGCTTTTTCTTTTGTGTTGCCATAGTAATTCTAGTCCAATGACTAATATCTGAAGTTCTTTTGGGGACTTTTCTCCCCTTCATCTTCCATTTCTACCTTCTATTCTGAATACACAATGCAGCATTTCAAGTTTTTAGACTTCCTTCTAACCTGTGTTCTTGTATCTAGTCCCATGGCTTCTACATAAACCTTCCGACCTCGTGCTTGAGTCATTGCAGCAGCCTATTTATTAAAGCCTTATCATCATATTTTATCAACTCGAAGAAGCCCCGCCCTTACATTAAACATCACAAAATATTACTTTTTGAATAAAGTTTAGTAAGGCTTAAAAAAAAATCAGTGGCCTCTGATCAACTTTGAGATGACTCAAGTGTTGTAAGTCCTTCAAAACATTGCCTTCTGTCCATGAGCTGGCCTGAATGTAGAGTGTGTAGAAAGGTGTCCATTCTCACCAAAATGGTTCTGAATTCTCCAAACACTGAAGACCCATTCCACACTCTGACCCCTTTCTGCCACTGGCATCACCCGAAAAGTGTTTGTGATTCTGGAGACAAGGTCAATATGACCGGTGTTTTTTAACCAAATCAGAGGATTCAAATGCACTTGCAGGGTTGAGAGCCACTGCATGATACATTCTCCCCGCTCTTTCTCTCCCTAGGATACCTGCTATCCTTCATTCCCTGATGCTATCTACTCTGCCCTGTAGGTTCAGTAATTCTGTCTCTCTCTGTCTGCTCCTTTAGTTCACCTTTCTCAAGAACTTTACAGTATCATTCATTTGGATCTATTGTTTGTGGCAATAAGGAAGCCAAATGGAAGCTCTGTAATTTGGGACCTCTGATGTATTTTGGAATAAAATGACTAACATAGATCAGTCAAAGAAAACAACTACTACAAAATTCCATCAGTGGGAAGGCAAATCTGCTCCTACTGAAGATGCTAATGGCCATTAGAGAAAGGAATTCAGATTTCCAGTTTGGCTCACAAAGCACACATCCTTTACCTAATGCTCTGTGGGAATGAAGCATTTTATTTCCACAGCCTCTTACAGACTGGAAGGAAGACAAATTTCTTGAGGCTCTGCTGTTGGCTTCTCTGCTCTGAGGCAGCTACCACCACTTGGAGAGGTCTTACCACTTTGGTGAGCATATAATGCTGATTCTCTCCTGGTCTTGGAATAAAGCAATCTCTATAGATATAGTCTCCAAGGGACCTAAGATTATCCGTCTTCACACACAAAATATTGACTTAATCATTTTACGACACTCTTTATTGAATAAAGTAAGTCGGTTGAAATCATTATTTTTGCCAGTAGAGGTCTTATCCTAAGTTTATGGATTGATGTACTATCACACCAATCCCTGGAAAGGTTTTCACAGTATCTACACTTTATCCTCATGCATATTCAATTGACATACACAGCGGACAGGAGGAAAAGTGTTAAGGACTGACAAAGCAATGATGGCCCGTGATGTGCCTGAGCATTACTGGCATGCCCCACCCCACCCCCTGGCCAAAACAAAACCTTGCCGTATATACTCTGAAAGAAAGCCTGAGGGTGACTTCTTATGAATCTATGAGTAGAATACTTACACTTGGTGACAAATATGTCACTCCTTGCTTAATGGTATTGTTTCATAGATCATTAGCTTTCAGAAGCCTGAAATGAAATGTAGGTGAAGGACGGATCTTCTTGTAGGCTGACAAGTGTTTTCCTTACATTGGTTTTGGAAGTAATTGAGGTCTTCAGTAGGAAAATTGCAGTGGCCTTCAAGTGAGTATTCCACAGCAGGCAAAACAGATAAAGTCTTCTCCCCACCTTCCTCTAACCACAAAACATAAAAATCAAAATCGCTTGATATTACCCTGGGCATTTGCTTGCTATCAACACAGCATGTTTAAAATGTTCTTGTGACCCCCAAATGCATAGCTATGTTATTGAATATGTTTCGTGAGCCCCAGATAACAAAGACTCACGATTCCCTAGTTATACCCCTATATAGCTTCATGGACTCTTTCAAAGGATTCATCACATCCCCAAATAAAATATGCTTCATATTTAAGCCAAAGTTAGCTCCCACATCTAGCAAGTTAACAGAAACATCAATCATAATATTTATTTGTCCTAGTTAATAATTTTCTGATTGCTGAACTTCTGGTGAGTATCCTAATGTATGTATTTTCTTCATGCTTCTGCTATTGTTCTTTCTCAAATAAAAATAAAAGATTATAATAATAATCAAAGCTATTTCTATATCTACATTATTGGATAGCACCTCTCCAAATGCACGTACACCCTTGAGGATTTTTTGCTGAATCCTCTTTCTACTTCCCTTTCTCTCTCTCCGCACCCCATTGTTTAAGGACATTTGAAATGAAAATGAGTCAGCAAGAGTAGCTGCAGCACTTAAGGCAATTTGTGATCTAGTTTATAATTCATGCATTAGGGCCCGAGGGAACTTAAGTGCTTAACTCCCACTTTATGATGAAAGTATGTGTAATGGCATCTCTCACTCGTATCTGACTCAACTCCTTCATTGGATCCAAATCTAACACCTTGAACAAGTTCTCACTCAACATTTTAATCCTTAAGTGTGCAGCTATAATCAAATATTTGTGGATTATCCAAAAGTCCTTATTTCTAGTTCCAAGACAAATCATATCATGGTCTCTTTGATAGTCTCAAAAAGCAGTACTCTGCTTGGTGTTAAACAGCTTTAGTTATGCAATTGTTTATAAAGGAACTATACAAGAAAAAGAAGGAAGTGGAAAGTAGGGCCTAACATAACGGCACATGGTTTTGATCTTCTAGACTATTGCCCAGATTTTCTCTTTGTGGCTTTGAGACTGTCACATCAAAGGAGATTGTCACATTCTCTCTATGGCTTTTCCACTGGTCATATTAACTACGCTTACATACCCAGCAGTAAATGGTCAATACAAAATGAATTCAGCGGTATTTTTGTAGACTTTTCATCTCACATTGCTCTGTTTAGACATTTTTTACTTAATGGTGTTTTGCTTTTATATTATGATATACAATCTTGTATCTTTATAGGTTGTGTGTGTGTGTGTGTGTGCATGTGTGTGGGTGTGCATGTGTGGGTGTGTGCATGTCTACGCATGTGAGTGTGCATGGGGGGTTCGTGTATGTGCATGTGTCTTTATGTGTGTGCACATGTGTCTGTGTACCTGTTTTTTGTGTTTTCTCTCTTTTTTTTTTCCTTGATTCTGGTTTCTTTGCCTGTTTGTTTTCCAAAGAAAGCAAAAGAGGACGCATGGAGCTTGGAGTGTGGGTAGGATCTGGAAGGAGTTGGGGGAATGGAAACTGATACATTGTATGAAAAAAAAATATTTTTCCCCTCACTTTTCCCTCACTTATTCATTGGGAAACTAAGGTCCAAAGAAGCTAAGCAGTAAGTTTATAAGTCTGAAGAAGCCACATATTTTCAGAATTACTCATAAACTGTCAGAGGTCCATCCTAGCCACCAGAGGAGACAACCTTCACAGGCTAGATCTGCTATCAGTCAAGACCCATAAGTGCATCTCCCTTGGGATTTCACACACCTATGTGTGAGGATGTAATATTTTAATTGCTGAAAGTTGCCCTGAGGATGCTGAGATGTTACCATGTCCATGCTGCAGAGGACCAGCAGCATCCAAGTTCACTAACTCCTGCTAAGTGACTCACATCTATGGTGTGCTGAGAAAAGTTCATTCTGAACTACTCAGATGGTTAAAATGATTCTCTCCTAGGAAACTATAACCGATCCTGACTAGACTTCACTGTAACCAGCTCAGTTTTCGAGCATCAGCCACACATAACACTTGCTGCTCTGGGGAGATACCATGACTGATGTTCATTGATGCTCAGGTGAAGACCTTCCTCAAATTAGGTTTGGAGAAGACATCTTAATTCCCCCAGATCAAGAACTTCATTTCTTATGGAATACTATTTGTCAGTGAAATGATTCTGGTTTTTTTGTTTAATTGTGCAGTAGTATAATGCAGAAGGGTGGAGGAGTGTATGCCCATTTGGGCTAACAATAAAAAACATCCGGCAAGCTAGCACCTGTGATGTTAACAATGGGCAAGCATCCTTCTGAGCACTTTCGACAACTATTCCATTTAATCCTGAAGCGATACTAAAAGTAGGCATTGATGCAATCCCATTGCACAGACAGGGAACTGAGACACAAACATATTAGGTAACTTGCCTAGAGTTGTTATACCAAATAAAGGTAAGACCAGGATTATATGCCCAGCAGCAGCATCTTTGACACTATATACCCAACGACACTTTAGTCTCTCTGTCTGTCTTTTTCTTTAATTTCCAGCTAAAGTATTTTGGACTCTGAGGAAATTCTTTGGATAGCAAAGACTGAGTCAATCAACTCAATATTTTTGTAATTCAACTCACAACTTTATAAAATCTGACAAGATCCAGTTCACTGTGTGAGAAATTTTCTATTCCACATAACCTCAATGGTAAACTCGTTCACCAGCTTCCTATCATGTGCTGAGCTCCAGAATGGCACCAAGAGTTAGATATTTAGGTCATTTTGCCTTGTTGATGAAAACAAGACTCAGATATTTTTTTTAAAAAAAGTAATAACACAAGCAATGTATGGTATATGTCAAATTGACAAGCTGATAATACATACATTTTTACAAAATTCTTCTAGACATATTTGAGTATTCCACATTCCAAATACTAAGGATTTTTTATTTGAAATTAATAAAAGGCAAAAAATTGCAAAAGTTTTTGTAATTTTATTATAATTGTGGCAATATTGATTTTCAGATTTTAATAAAAGGAAATAAACATTTTACTAGATGCCTAACTTAATTAAATATTTTCATTATATTTTAAAAGATTATGAAGTAGATACCAGGTAAATATTTCCTTAACAACTTCAATTAGAGCCTCATTTTGTTTAATGTTTACACTTTTTTTTCCTCATGACTGTTTTTCTTCCAAAAATAATAAAGGAAGTACCATAAATCCCTTTGACTACAAATTGTAGAAAGATTTCAAAACAAGCCACGCAAACATGAGAAATACAAGCAATCTTGACAAGTTAATTCTTCCCTGCTGCAAACGCAAGACTTCTCTCATGACTCGTCATGCATTCACTGTGGAGCACAAAGTTGCTTACACTTCGAATTGTCGCTCTAATTTTCTTTTCTAGTTTTCTCCATTTGCATGATGTGTTCGTAATTACCCGCCGTTCCTCAATAACTATCTCCAGTTATTTTCTGTCTGATGTCTGTCGTCATTTTCATCCTCAATTCATTTTCACTGAGTTCTGTCAGAATAATAAAATGGCCCCATAAGAATGTACTTCTTCTGGTGGGCTAGATGGTGCTTGCCCATTCTCTGGAATTCAAGCTGAAGTCCCAACCTTAGAACGTGACTGCACGTGAAGAGAGACAAGGCTTTCCCAAGAGTGATCAAGACGGTGTGTGTTAGGGTCAGCTCTAACCCAGTCTCACTAGTATTCCCACATGGGGAGGAGTCTCTGGGGGCACAGAAACTACACGCACACAGGAGCGTGTAGCAAGAAGGCACAAAGAGCCTGGCCACCCGCATAGCAAAGAGATGTATCTGAATCTAAGCCTGCCAGTGCCTTGACTTAAGCCTTGCAGCTTCCATAACTGTAAGAAAGTACATTTATTTTGCTTAAGCCACTCTGGGTGTGGTATTTTGTTAGGGCAGGACAAGCAGACCATGCCGAACTTTGCTCTGCTCTCCCACAGAGTTAATTCCACTGAGGCACAGCCTCGCAAACTCAGGTTTGTTTCTGCTGTCTCATTTTATGCCTTTCTTTTCGTCTCACAGTTCTTCTCTTTTCTAGTCAATCACACCAAACATAAACATAAACCTAAGGCTTTATAACAATAGCAAAATAGATCAGTTCAGAAACACATGTTCAAATCTTGACAATTGATGTGTTTTTAGCAAGTCAACGGCAGGAAGTGGGCTAGCCAAAACCAAGGATATATGAAGAAACATTATGGAAAGAGATTTTTGTGTTGCTCCCAGCTTTGGCCGGAGAAGCTTCTTTTTACCCTGGGCAGGGGTTAATTCAGAGATTCATTACTCGTAACAGTGTCTAGTATAAGTACCAGTGAGTGCTCAGCTGTGAATGAATCATCTACATCAACCTTCCGCTACAGAGGGATCAGGCAACATGGTGGAAGAGGGGCCGAAAATAAGGGAAGAGCTGGCTGATGGGGAAAAAAATGGTGAAATGCTGACTTCTGGACACAGCATGGCTGATGCATGCAGCACTTGTGGTGCCCACACAAGATCAAACCAATCAAAATTGCAGCATTGATGGGAGAGTGGCCCTCACCCTTGTGGAGTGGTTATTGGCTGCTGAGGGAGGTAGAGTCACTCTCCTTTAGGATTCGGCCACGGGGAGGTTGCCATGCCCCAGCGAATAGCCCCACATTCCATGCACTCCTTGGACTCAGGATTACTGTCAACAACAACCAAAACAGAGCATAAAGTTGGAAAGAAATGGAATGGGGACATTATGGGGGCTGGTGTGGGGCAGAAATAGATGGATATGATCAAGATGCATTGCATAAATGTACGAAAATTTCCAAAAATGAATAAAATATTTTAAAGGCAAACAATACATAGGGGTTAGGAGGAGACTTCTGCGGCGTGTGAGTGTGTGTTGAGCATTAATTGTGGTGATGATTAAACAGGTGAGCATTTGTCTTCATATTCATCATATTGTATACCTTAAGTGTGGACAGTTCTTTTATATGTCAATCTTTATCTCAATAAAACTGCTTTGTTTTGCTTTGCTTTGTTGTGGGTACTTTTACTCGATGCTTATTTATTATTTTACAATTTCATACATTTGTACAATGCATTTGGATCATATACACTCCCCACAATACCCTCCAATTCCTCCCAAACTCCTGCTCAGCCCCCTGACAACTCCTCTCCAGCTCCTCCCAGACCCCACCACCAGAACTCCCTCCAAGTTTTATGACTTTTCCTTTTTCTTCATTTTAAATGACCCACTGAGTTCAATTAGCACTGCCCACCTGTGCATGGATATAGGGCCACCCATGGGATCTTGGGAAACCTACCACAAACCAGTTTTCTTCAAGGATGGAGTTTAATTTTTCAAAGTAGAGTCCAACTATGTAGCCCAGGTTGGCCTCAAACTTGAGATGCTCCTGCCTCAGCCTCTGAGGTACTGGCATTACAGGGGTATACCACCACACTCAGCACACAATACAGTTCTTTTTTTTAACAGATAAAGGGACTTTAGAGAAATATTTGTGGAACTCTGTAGGCTGCCTCCTCACATTACGCAGGTGTCTCCCACCCTGAGACAAAATAGCTCCTTCTCTGTGAGGCTGGTGACCCAGTCATGCCTTCATAGCCATCCTAGTTAGCTTTCCATTGCTGTGATAAGGGGCATGACAAAAAGCAACTTAGGAAGGAAGGGCTTTATCTGTCTTACACTCCCACATCCCAGTCCATCATTGACAGAATTCTAGACAGGAACTCAAGTGGGAACCTGGGGTCAGGAACTGAAGCAGAGACCATGGAGGAATGCTACTTATCGGCTTGCCCTTCTTATACAACCCAGGACCACCTGCCCGGAGGTGGCACCATCCACTGTAGGCTCAGCCCTCCCACATCAGTCGTTAATGAGGAAGAGGCCCCATAGTTTTGTCTACAGTCTAGCACGATGGAGACATCGTCTCAACTGAGGAGGCTCCCTCTTCCCAGATGAAGCTAAGGTCTCAAGAAGACAAAGCAGCCAGGAGCAATAACCTCGGCATCTGCCAGCCAGAGCAGGAGGGCAGCCTTGACTGCTATCACTTTTCCATGAAGCCCTCGTAAAAGTGCACAGAACTGCTCCAACAGTAGATGAGCACAATTCAGATTTATTTGTTCCTGACACAATGTGCCAATCCTTGCAGTTGAAAATTAAACTATAATATATTTCCCCTTCTGCCTCACAAAGCAATGGTCTGTTTCCCTGGGGGATAATCAGAGGCCAAAGGGTGGGTAATTTGTCATAAAGGAGGAATGGGAATATTGCCAAGAGTAACAAAGGAGCAATGATATGGGAGCTCTTGCTGCACTGGTTTAATTAAGGTAAAGCTGATAAAATTCACCCTTGATTCACAACAGCGTGAGGTCAATTTCAGTCTTCTCTCTTCACGAGAGCCAGTCAGATCCCAGAAAACATGCAGGAAGTAACTGACACCAGGCCATTCACCTTTTTATGGCCAAGAGTTGTATTCTTAGGAACTGCAAGACTACTGTGTCACAGTCTGGTAGATTTCTTTAAGAATCTGTGATGTTTCATAGAGTCACACTAATTAATGGAGGCCATGCTAAAATAAGTCAGGACAAGTTTCACACGGAGATGAAAAGGCATTAAGGAAATCAGGTTATGTGTCTTTCTAAGAGGAAATCATTTATGGGTTACATTTCACAAGTGGTATGTGAGTGCGTGTGTGCAAGTGTGTGTGTGTGCCTGTGTGTGTGTGTAGGTTATATGAAACTTTCTGTGCTCACTGTTACAATCATGTAGTACCTGAGTCTATATAGTGACTTGTTGGAAACAGCTAATAGGAAGGTAGATAATGGTACGAATAAATAGGTGAGAGGCTTGTTCTAATTTCATTACCGTTGCTGTGATAAAATACCTGACCCCCCCCTCCAAACAAAAGCAGCTTTAAGGGAGAAGAGCTTACTCTGCTTACAATTCCAGATTATAGGTCAGTGGTTCTCAACTTGCGGGTCACGACCCCTTTGAAGGACACATAGCAGATGTCCTGCATAGCAGATATTTGCAATGCAATTCATAACAATTGCAAAATTACAGTTATGAAGAAACAACAAAATAATTTTATGGTTGAAGGGGTCACCACAACATGAGGAACTGTGTTAAAGGGTCACAGCATTAGGAAGATTGAGAACCCCTAGTCCATCACTTCCAGGAATTCAAGACAAAGACTTGAAACAGCTGGTCATGCCCACAGTCAAGAGAGGAAAAGAAAAAGTAAGTACTTGCATGTCTGCTTGTGTTCAACCCTCTCTCTACACTTACACAGTCTTGGACCCAAAGCTCAGGAAATGGTGCCACCTGTAGTGGGCTTAGCCTTCCCACCCTAACTAATCAAGAAAATCCCCCACAGACATGCCAACACGCCAGTCTGATCTAGACAATCCTTGAGAATCTCTTCCCATGCGTTTCTAGGTTGTGTTTCCTAGACAATAAAACTATCATGGAGTTCATACAACTTCTACAACTGCTAAATCCATTTTAAAGCTTCAAACTTGCATACATAGAAAGGGTAGCTGGGGCCAGAAAAACAAAATGAATCAAAAGTCAGTACCTTAAAAACTAAAGAAAAGTCTCTATAAAAAAAATATTGTATGCTCTCTTGAGTGAAAGAAATGCTCTGCCTCTTGATTTCAGTATTAGTTATGAAGTGGTGTTTCTCCCATGAGAATTCATCAGGCAAAATTCTTGTGTTGTATGAGTGTTTCCGTAAATGAATAATTCTTCCGAAAATAGAGTTGATTTTTAAAACTGCAGCCTTACTGTAAGTTACAGTACAATATACTTATGACATGCCTTACCTTCCTTCTTTCTACATTTTCATTCATTTGTGTTATTACTTTATATGTGTCCTGTCACACATGTGGCAGTCAGGAGGCCAATTTTGGGGTCCCAGGAATCAAACACAGGTTATCAGGTGTATTAGTTACATTCCTATGTCTGTGATAAAATACTCTGGCAAAAGCAAATTAGAAAAAGAGAGAATTTATCTTGGCTTCTGGTTCCAGAGGGAATATAGTCTGTCCGAGCAGAGAAGGCATAGCAGCCGGATGAGGCCAGCCTGGCAGAAGAGAAGCAGACTTGTCACATTCATGGGACCCAGGAAGTAGGAGGACAAAACAGGAAGTAGGAGGACAGAACAGGAAGTAGGGTGATAGAACAGGAAGTAGGGCCAGGCTATAAAACCACAAAGTGTGACAGTACTTTATCCATCAAGGTTCTACCTCCTAAAGGTTTCATCACCTTCCCAAACAGCCGCACAAGCTAGGGACCAAATGCTCAAGCATATGAGCCTGCGGAGGACAGTTTATACCCAAACCACAGCATCAGGGTTGGCAGCAGGTGCTTCATGCTTTTGCTGGCCCACTTCTTGCCTGTCACGTTGACCACTGAAGTGTTCACTGATATCCTGAGAAGTGCTGCTCTTTTGATAATATAAGCTGAAGCAAACTTTCTAGAAAACAGTTTGTGAATTGATGATACTTGTCCAAAGCTCTTAATAGAGTCCTGCTGGTCTGGTAATTGCATTTCTCAGAATCTATCTCAAGGAGCTCATCTTCAATAGGAGAAAGCCCTATCTTCATCAATCAAAGATGGAAACCTAGAAGAAGAATCACAGATGCTCTACCCATAAAGTCCCACCAACATGAGTGCCTCAACATGAACTGAACAAGGCGGACAACAGACATGCCAAATGGACAGGGAAAGCCCACAAGGCCTCAACTCTACACAAAGAACTACAGGAAGCTAAGGACTGCTGAGAGTGGGAGAATCAGTCTTCCCCTGGGAAGAGCACGCCCATTGGTTACCCGGTAACAGATGGTCAGCCCTGAAAACCTACATACAGGTAACAGACAGACTGAGCAGGTTACATCGAGAATATGTAACAATAATTAATGAGAAAAAGAGGCCAGGAATTTGCAAGTGAGAAAAGAGGGATAGATGGGAGGGTTTGGAGGGAGAAAGGGGAAGGGAGAAATTATGTCATTATCATCTCAAAATTTTTAAGGAGAAATATAAAAATAATAATAATTACAGTTGGTGAATTACTAGGTAGTTTTAGCATTAATCTAAGGAGTAGGTTGTATAGACTAAGATAAAACTGAAAAAAAAAAGCAAGAGAAAGGGACCTAGTAAGGGGACAGGTAACACACTGGATGGTGGTGGGAGAGGAGGACAGTTAAGAAACAAGTTTGGTGACACATATGGATTAAAATGCCATTAGGGAACCCATTGCTTTATATGCTAACTTAAAAATAAATATTGAAAAGTATGAGAACTAAAAAGCAAGTAAATGACTCACAAAATTCTTGAAGCAACTGGAGAGGAGCACAAGAGGCTAAAAGTGTCTGGCAACGTTTTGTTTAAGCTGGGTGGTACATATACAGATACCACTATCACTACTTTTTAAACCAACACATACGTGCTATTGTGTAAATGCTATCGTTTATACTACTCAATTACTGACATAATCCAGATGAGAATATGTTCACAAAACATTATCAAGATGAATATGCTCATGTCAGAAAGATAATTTTTTTAATTGATATTATACACAAGTCATGTAGAAGGAAGTTAGTCAAGACAAATACACAGATACTATTCTCAGGATCCCATCCAAGGGGACTCCAAGCAAAATCGAGATCCCTCTGAACTGGGAGTCAAGCTCAGTGGTGAAGCATTTGCCAAGCAAGGACAAAAGGAAAGGGGAGTGGAGGGGAGGGGAAGGAAAAGGGAGTGGAGTGGAGGGGAGCGAAGGGAAGGGGAGGGGAAGGGAAGGAGAGGGAAGGGGAGCGGAAAGCAGAAAGAGCGCACCTACGCTGACATTCTTTTCCTAATATGTAATTGTGTTTTAGAGCATTTGAGACAATCAACCGACAGTGTCTCAGCAGTTATAAGTTTAGTAATCTGACGGAGAATTATCCTAGACAATAACAGCCAACTGTGTCTGAGGATGATACACCAAACACTGAAAATGAGTTTCTCCTGTATCAGTTCTTTCCATGTGGACAGGTTAGTGTTTTGATGAATTTTAAAAATTATTTAACCTTGAGGAACAAACGTTGAATAACTTTATGTAAGGTCACACAGCTAGTGGGCGACAACCTGGCAGAGTTTGTGCACAGAGCCATTACATGATATTGTCAGAACAATACGCAGGCAAAAAAAAAAAAAAAAAAAAAAAAAATGGGTCACAGGATCCTACTCATGGTACGATCAGTAACCACTTAGAGAACCAATGAAAGGAACCAAAACAAAAGACAAATGGTACTAGGGGAAAATCTAACAGCAGAGGACCAATAACCTTCAAAATGTCAAACAAGATGAGATTGGAAGAATAAAATTTTCAGTATCTGAGAGTCAATTCTTAAAGCAATAAAAAAACTTGGGCAGGAAATGTATCTGGTGTCCAGTCATCATGATTCAGGACATCCTCTGGAGAAAGAATTATGCAGGACTGGGACATTACACTCTAGGAAGGAGGCTTAGTTAGATTCAGGAGTCCTGCTCAGCGACTTGAGAAACAGGCCTAAAGGATACATGGTTGCACCAGAACCTCAATCATTTAGAGTTCTGCTGTCGGCCCCGCCAGAGCCAACCTCTGAGTGGGACAGCCTGCTCACACTCACGGGTGCTGGGTGTAGTGTATGGTCACTGTTTTCCTGGCAGAGACCACTGCAGCTGTATACATGCTCCAGCCAGCTGTCTACTACATTACCTGCATTTATTAGCAGAAAGGAGACTAAGACTCCAGCTTACAGAATTATTTTAAGGCAGATCCAGAGAACTAAGTAATTACCTGGCTTCAAGTTTCTGACACCTGGATTGGATATGCATGCATATCCAAAGTACTGTGCCTACTCAATAAGGACCCAAGGTTGCAGTTCTACTTAGAGACTAAGCAAGCATTAACTAACCCTTTGACCTTCACTCACTAGCGTTGTGGTTTTGTCATGTTTATGTACTATTTCTAACATCATTTACTTTACATTTTAAAATCTACTCTTTTTTACACATATGAGGTCCATCCCAAGCAATAAAATTATAAATGAAACATATATTTTCTTAATGCATTCAAACCAATATCTGTCTACTAAAATTACAGCATCAATCCACCTTGGAAAAAGAAAGCATCCTTAGCCATGTTGGGAAAGATACGCTTTGTATGTCCCAAGGAATTTTTCTGATCTCTATGTGTTAAAAGGTGTCATCAAATAGAGTATATGATCAAGTAAACCTGGGAGAAAGAAACTTTCAAGCGTTTCTTTCTAAAATCATTAGACTCCTTAGAGCCTTCAATAGCTTCAATGTACAAGGAAAGTTGGTTTTTTGTTTGGTTGTTTGGTTGGTTGGTTGGTTGGTTGTTGTTTTGTTTTGTTTTATTTTCAAGACAGGGTTTCTCTATGTAGCAGCCTTGACTGTCCTGAAATTTGCTTTGTAGACCAGACTGGCCTCAAACTCACAGAGATCTATCTGCCTCTGCCTCCTGAGTGCTGGGACTAAAAGCATGCAGCCCCACCACCCAGCTAATGAGATATTTTTAACAGCAATTCCAAAACTGATCTGGCCTTGAAACTCTTTTTTCTAGACATCAGTATTGAAATCCTGCTAGAAGCTGTATTAATTTCAAAAGGTTACAAGCTCTCTTTTGAGCCCTTAAATGAGAAAAAGTTATCATTTATAATAATTTGTTATCCTTATAAACATATTCCCAACATTTGCAAATAAAAGAAATAGAAGGGAAATTATAATTTCTTTTTATCATTTTCAAAGAGTCAACTTCTTGCAGTAAGGTAACTCATTTCATTCATAATGAAACATCCTACAAGCTTGAGCCTTCCCAAAAATAAATAAACTCTATCAATAAATTTGAATAACCCTTGAAATGAGCAGTCAGATTATTAACTAGTAATGACTCCAATGTGCATAGGAGGAATACAAAATATAGATGATATATCCCGTCCTCCACATCATTGCTGAGTTGATGTTAATGCCTCATGTCCATTCTTATTCCATTCCCTCATAAAATAAAAATTAATGGAGGGGGAGGGCTGCAGAGACTGTTGAGTGGTTAAGGGTATTTAATGATCTTATTATACTGTGGCCCAGAGTTTGGTTCACTGCACCCACACATCAACTCATAATCACCTGTAATCCCAGTTCCAGAGGATCTGACACCCTATTCTATCCTCTGCAGGCTCCCACACATATATAGTGCACATAAACTCACACAGGCTCATACATACACACACACACACACACACACACACACACACACACATATGTATGTATATATATACACATATATATGCTTTTAGTTTTAAAAAAAGAATAAGTGAAAATTTTCTTGCTGCATTTACATCTTGATGGAGATGCAGATGGTAAGCATCTTTTCTTATAGACTCTAAAGAAGCTTAGTGGTACGTGCACTAACACACACTCATGGTATGTGTTAAAGTCATGAATAAGCAAATATGATCAATTTAGTGATGATGGAGAACAGGGAAGAGCTAGGGATGTAGCTCCACTGGTCAAGTGCTTGCCTAACACGCATCAGCTCTTGGTTTTCATCCCCAGCATCACATAAACCAGTCATAGTGGTAAACACCTGTAATCCCAGGACTTTGGAGGTGAAGTTAGGAAGAGTAGCAGTTCAAAGTCCTAGGTGACAATATAGCAAGTTGGGAGGCAATCCTGGGGG
>CABHPH010123611.1:0-10841 GCA_902168325.1 Peromyscus nudipes
TTTTCTGAGACAGGGTTTCTTTGTGTAGCCCTGGCTGTCCTAGAACTCACTCTATAGACCACACTAGCCCTGAACTCAGAGCTCCACCTGCCTCTGCCTCCTGAGTGCTGGAATTAAAAGCATGTGCCACCATGGCCAGCTGAGTTTGACCTCTTCTGACCAAAGTGTCCCTTTCATGCCTTGTTGTTAAGATCAGCAGCTTGTCACCCCCTCCCCCCCCTGCCAGGATTACATCCTTGAAGATTCGACAAGGAAACAAGACATTTCAGGCTTGAAACTGTACCACTCACAGACTTAAATCTATACATTGTGACAATTTTGACAGCTTAAGTTGATGGATTGAGAACAGGAGCACACATCTGTCTTAATAGGCATCCCCACCTCATCCAGCTCATCCGAGGCCCTGACAAGCTAGCATTTGGCAGGAATTTCAAGTACTAATTCTGGATCCAAGATGACACCATCCGTTTAATCTACCAGTGGTGTCCGCAGCACATCTGGTTTTAACCAAAGTCTAGAAATAGATTAAGAAAATCCCTTATGAAGACAGTAAAACAACATACTATTTCTCAATTCTTGTTATCCTCAAACTGTAATAATACCTTTAATTAGTTTTTGGTGAAAGAGTTACATTGATCTGCCCACACATTGACTTGTTAATTTTTCATTTTTGCCAGTGAGTCAGCTGATATGGGAATATTGCAGTTATATGTCAACCATATACTGCAAAAATGCCAAGAATTCCTGAAAACCATATCTCTCTCTCTCTCTCTCTCTCTCTCTCTCTCTCTCTCTCTCTCTCTCTCTCTCTCTCTCTCACACACACACACACACACACACACACACACAGATTAAATATTAATTTTTGTTGGTTATTTGTATGTTTGTGTGTCTGTGGCGTACATGTGAGAGAAAAACAGAGATTTATTTCCAATGAAATAAGAGTGTGATATTCAAAAAGAGATGCCAACTATCAATGCCAACTGTGGCTCTAAAGTCCAGGAGAGAGGTTCAGTTATGAGGTAGAACCTCACGTAGAGTTAACAACTGAAGATATGCCGGGGGTGACGTGGAAAGTGAAGAGAAGGATACCTCAGTGCGCACTGCCAAACTGAACCCCGGCCTGAGGAGACCTCTGTATTTTGAGTCCCTGAAAAACGAACTGAAACTTCATCTGGCAAACACTGAAAACTGACAGATACACACACCATTTAAATGTATATTTTATTAAGTTGCTACATTAGCACGCAGGGTAATGAATTTCCCCGTGGCATCTGATGACTGTGTCCTTACACTTTTCTCATTCACTCTCGCCCGCTCGTCTCCCCAACCCCATCCCACATCTCTGTTCTTGTCCCCTTCTTGCTGCCTCCTCCCACCCCGTCCCCAATTTTCTTCCTTCCCCCAATTAGTCTCCCTTCGGTACTAAAACTTCTTAACAAATGGCTGTGTCTCAGCCAATGGCAGCCCTTCCAGCTCCAGTCATTTGCGGGTGGCCAGCTGGCTACATTCAAATGAGACCAATTCTGAGCTATAATCAATCAAGCTGTGTATGTGTGTGTGACAAAAACTTCAGCTTAATTAGTACAGTCTGCTGTGGCGGGAGCCTCATCCGCAGGGTGGCACTTGGGATGAGGCCTGCGTTATTAGACCTACGTCACAGATTGAAGTAGAGGCACTTTGAGAAAGCGTCCTGCCTTAGCAACAGCCAGTCAGGGCTTTGACCTTGAAGCGGAACAGCACACGCCACTACTCAGGAGAGCCCTGCAGCCTCTGGGCTGTGGCTGTACTTCACTTCTGTGTCCTGTCCTGCACACTTTCTGGAACGGAGCTTGGAACCTCTGCTCGTTTGAAGGGCTGTCAATTAGTAAATCATCATTTGCTCAGTTAAACTTTTATGGTTTGCCTAACGTTTGTTATTTTAATTTCAATGTCTTCAATGTTATGGTTATCTCAAAGAAACTAACCAAATTAATTATGTGATGGACTCCAGTTCTATTATTGTTGTTTGCTTACTTGTTTAAGGTTTGGCTAGTCTAGCATGCGCCCTCATTTGGGGAATTCTGCGGAGCAGGAAGCCTCCCCCTTCACGGGTGAGCACACTTACCCACCTCAGTCTGCACTGATGGAAGGCAGCTCAGAATTTTGCTCTCAGAAAAGGTAGTTCTCTTCAGCTGCAGTGGCCGAGCTGGAAGGCTGTTCAGCCTGAAGCTGGTGTTCAGCCTTATCTGCCCTACCCCTGTGGGAACGCTTGCCTTGGAGTGGTGTTTACACGGAGTAAAGGAGCTTAGACCGTGGGAGAAAAGGTTTCCCAGTGACATCATCTTGTCTATCAGATCAAACCATGCCTCAGGCCCCACTACCTCTAAGTTATCGTTTGCAATGGAGAAAGATCTTCATTAACCCAGATATTTGCAGAAAGAAGTCAGCATCAGAAAAAGGAAGGAAAAATATATCATAAATACATAGTAAGTATTTAAAGAACGAAACATTTCCTTGTAAGAGGCGAAGTGGGCAATTCTATACAATGTTTAGATTTTGTTTTTTGTTTTGAAGTATAATATAAATATAAACATGTCTCTTCCATGATCAGAGCTGCAAAAGACACAATGGTCCAGGGCTTCAGAAGGTGACCAGCAGAAGCTGGAGTCTTCAAAGAGAAACAGGAGTGACCAACGATGAAACGGAGGGCTTCTCAAAGTGAGTGTCTCAGCTCCTCCTCCTCTTCTATCCAGGAAGAGAGATCATAGCGAATCAATTTCTCCCCAGAACTCTGCTGAGATTGCTTAGATAGATAGGAGACTTTTTCCAACTTTGAGTTTCTTATTTATAATTTTTCTTGATTCTCAATTGATTAATCCATTCAAACTCTCAGGCAAAATCCATTTACTACATTAAAAAGTAAAGTAGTTCATAGGAAATGTGAACTTCTATAGTGCATGTATTTAGCAAATAGTCAAAAAAAAAACCACATCAATTTAATTGATTGCCCTGACAACAACTGAGACTTTTAGAAATATCTCCTAAAAATATTTTCGTTATATAGTGACCCTACTATGTGCTAAGGACCACACTAAATGTTTTAATTCTGACACTCTGAGGTGTTGATAATGTTATCCTCTTATACAGTTATGAAAAATGAAACTTGAATTTGTGTACCAACTTACATGGAGAAAGAAAACCTCCATCTCCACAGAGTGAGGCCCAAACCCATGTTCTTGTTTGTTTGTTTGTTTGTTTGTTTGTTTGTTTGCTTGTTTGTTTTTTTGAGACAGGGTTTTTCTGTGTAATTTTGGTGCCTGTCCTGGAACTCACTCTGTAGACGAGGCTGGCCTCCAACTCACAAAGATCTGCCCGGCTCTGCCTCCCGAGTGCCAAACCCATGTTCTTTACCAGGGCAGTGTGCAGCCCAGTATGACTTCTCTGCCTGAGAAACTTCGGGCTAACACCTTTGCTACTAGAACCTGATTTGTTAGGCTCTCCCGACACACAGGAGGAAACATCTATATTTTTCTCGAAAGACACTTAGAATGTTTTTCAAACCTCTAAATGACGAAAGTTATTACAAAAAGTGAGTCCTGGGGTCACAATCTATGCTCGGCATCCTGGTATCTTTAGTCCTTATGGTAATGCAAGAATGGCTTGTTCCAGCCTGGAGTAGTGGCACACGCCTTTAATCTCCAGGGGCAGAGACAGGTGGACCTCTGAGTTCAAGACCAGCCTGATCTGTAATGTAAGTCTTGTGACAGCTAGGGCTACATGGAAAAAGCTTGTCTTGAAAAAAAAAAAGAATTGCTTGTTTCTTTGTTTTCTTCCCGAACAGAAGAGTTCTAGGAACTCTTAGAGAGGAGAGACCATGCGCCATTCATTTCTGAATCCCTTGAACCTGGCTAAACTGTTTCCACGGAGTTTAACGGGTTGAGTAAAGGAACGCACTGCTAAGGGGTCGCTTTTCAGGGTTGGTTCAAGGGTGAGTGGAAAAATCTTATACCAAGTCCTTAAGAAATGAGCAGCAGAGCAGTTAAAACTGCAAAACTAAATGGTTTTGAGTAAGTTTTCTCATTTAACCTAATGCCAAATACCGCTGCCCCTGACGGTCCTTGAACTCGCTTGTAGACCAGGCTGGCCTCAAATACATGTAGATCCACCTGCCTCTGCCTCAGGAATGCTGGGATTAAAGGCGTGCACTACAATGCCTGCCCTCAAGTAAAATAATTTTTAGCCTAAAAGGGCCAGAGAGATGAATCAGCAGTTAAGAATGCTTACTGCTTTTTCAGCGGATCTGGATTTGGTTCCCAGCACCCATGTAGCAACTCACAACTTCAGTTCCAGGCAATCCAATGCCCTCTTTTGGCCTCCCCAGGTTCCTGCATGCATGTGGAACGCACGAATTCATGCAAGCACACACATACACCCATAAAGACAAATAAGTTTTTAACATCAAAGTAAGGCTTGCTTACTAAAAGAAAATTTTAAATAGTGGAGAATTTTTAAATAATCTATAATCTCATTTGCCAGATATTAATATAGTTAATATATGATACTTTTCCTTCCAACCTTTTACAGATATGCATAAACACAACTAAATATTTAAATACTTATCTAACATATTCATAACATTTTCTGTGTCTCCAAGGTTATTTAAAACATCATTTCAATAATCACATTGAATTATCTAGAGAGATACCTCAGAATGTGTTCATCTCTTAACAACAGTACCAGTCAGGAAACACTACTGAGCACTCTTCATGCTGGGCTCTGGAGAGACACAGGAACTGCTACTGTGGATACAGGACTCCTAAATCTTAGGCTCCCCATCTGAAGAACATTTAGGTTGTTGGCCACATTTGATACTTACATAATAGTATGGTGAGTATCATTCTATAAATACCTTTATAGACACTTTTTAGTAAGTGTAATATATATGAGGATTGTGCATGGCTATTCCTGGGGAGATGTGAACAATATCTATCGATCCTAGATCAATATTAGACCAAAGAAATGATGGCACCCAAGCCCAACTTGGTAAAGCCAAGGAGGTTATTGGAGTTATTTGGGTCAAGGGTGACTCACAAAAGCATGGGTGACCCGTAGACAGCGTCATGGGTGATGACTCACACACACTGCACCCCTAGAGCTCCCTGCCCAGCCTCCAGGCAGCTCCACTGAAGAGTGTCACCCTCCCCAGGAACTGTTTGGTGCCCGCAGCACGATCTTGGAGCGGCCTCGGGGTCTTGTGACTTTCTGAGGCCTCTGGGTCTTGTGAGTCTGCTTAACTTTCTGAGCCTTTTGAACCACTTTACTTCAAAAAGGAATTTTTCAATTTTTTTAGAGGAAGTAACTGTTCAACAGTCAGTTTCATCTCCAGGTCCTACAGTGGAAGAAGACCAAAAGTTGTTCTCTGATGTGTACTGTGTGGCATGTGTACATGTGTACTGAACTCACATATACACATACATATACATACAGGGTTATAACTATTGTATTTTAATTTAAAAAATACATATTTATCAAATCCATATACTTTCTTATTATTCACATACCTGGATATGAACACAGATATATAAATGCTGTGGGATGTCTTTCTATACGTTGTGAATATGTGTTGCTCTGATTGGTTGATAAATAAAGCTGCATTGGCCTACGGCAAAGCAGCTTAGAGGCAGGTGGGAAATTCAAGCAGATATATGGAAAGAAGAAAGGAGAGGAGAGAGACGCCAGCCCACTGCCAAAGGAGCAAGATGCACACAGACTGGTAATGCCACGGCCATGTGGCAACATATAGATTAACAGAAATGAGTTAAGTTATAAGAGCTAGCTAGCAAGAAGCCTGCCATAGACCATGCAATTGGTAATTAATATTAAGTCTCTGAATGATTATTTTATAAGCAGCTGAGGGACCACCAGGCTGGGTGGGGCTGAGTGAGACCAGAGAAACCTTTCAGCTACAAATAAATGTTTCATGGAACAATATTAATTCTCACTATATTCAATACACTCCTAATTGACCTAGTCTGGTTTAGTCTTCTCAAATGTACTTTTCTTTCTTTCTTTCTTTCTTTTGGGGTTTTTTTGTTTGTTTGTTTGTTTGTTTTGAGACAGGGTTTCTCTGTGTAGCTTTGCTCCTTTCCTGGATCTCGCTCTGTAGACCAGGCTGGCCTCGAACTCACAAAGATCCGCCTGGCTCTGCCTCCCGAGTGCTGGGATTAAAGGCGTGCACCACCACCGCCCAGCCTCAAATGTGCTTTTCAAAATAACCGATTTGACTTACTACATTGACTCATGGTCCACTAATAAGTATGGTCCTAAAGTGTAAAAAAGACTGCCATAGTAGAGCATAATAAAGTCACATGGTTTGTCACTATAGGGCTTAATAAAAACATTATCACCTGCCACGCATCAATCCCAGCTCTTGTCTACAAAGGATGCACAGGGCTTTCTGAAGAAGACAAAGGCCCTGTATATTTTAGAAAAACTGCTGTCAGGAGGGTAAAAGAAACCAATCACATCCAATAGATGCAATGTCTATTTCTCAAATATGACACAGATAATAGGATCAATCAGAGGGGGGAGCCTAAAGAAAGGAGACCTTGCTAAGAGAAAAATAAAAATAAAAAGAACATGGCCAATAAGAGCAAGTTCTAGGAATCTGTCCCATTAGGGTCCTTCATCTGCTGTGAGAAATCACGCAGATCAGCTGAGACATCAGTGATGGATGACGAGAGGTTAAGAAGACCCATTAGTGCATCAGACAGAGTATTTGGATGGAGGGATTTAAATGCCCAGAGGCCTGAACTTTCTTCCTCATCATAGACTTTGCCATTCTTTCAATCAGAAGGACTGTTGAACTTTACGCACAATCATCACCAAAGAGGAAGAGCAACAATTTTCTGCCTAGAAATCCAATAGGGCTGGAGCCCAGAAAAACCACAGAGACGTGGAGTTGTCAGCCTTTCAATTTCCTGCGGCCCAGAAAAGAGTCAACAGCCTGTAATCTCCAGTGAGAAACTCACAGCACCCCTGATTTGGTTGAGGTCATGGGTAGAAAGAGCTGAGGATTGCTGGGGAATATGGCTGCCTATGTATTGTAGGGAATACTGCATATTTTATAGTATAGAAGGAAAAATATAAAAGGCATATAGTTTCTAAAGTCAGATCCCTAGAGTAACTAACCATCCTGATTTGCCTGGGACTGCCCCACTTTTAGCCCTGAGGATCTCTCATCTCAAGAGTCCCCCAGTCCTGTGCACACTGGCATGGCTGGCCGTCTTGAGTTCAGTGAGCTTGCAGCTTCTTGACTGATAATTGCAATTGTGCTGACACTGTAACATCATCTCCTCTGAGTAATGTACTCCACAGTGACGGACTTCACTTTCCTCCTGTATATCATGGGGGAAAACAGAGCTTATCCAACACCAGCGGGAGGGCAGAAACGCTTTGTGGTAGTTCTGTTCTTTTACTGATGCAGGGGCTGGACCCAGAGCCAACCTCAACTACAATAATAGTCCTAAGACAAGAATGCAGAGTGAGCTGGTGAGGGGCAAAGCTCTAAGAACCAGGGTTGTGGTCCCCGGCCTCCAGCAGTGTTGACAACCTCTTATCTCTTCTGAGTGAGGAGTAGTCTGAGCAGAGCCACAATGGCCTGGAAGCTGAGATCCTTTCAGGAACAAGGGAAAGACAGACATCTGTAAAAAGAAGAGATAGTTTATTATAATTTTATACATGTGTGCTAATATATAAACACCAAAAAGAGTAAACTATCAACTGTGTTCTTCCTTTGAAACACAGAAAATATTATAGATGCATTCTATCAAGTGTAAAGAAGTTGATGTCATTCCAGAAGAGGTGTTGGCAATTACCTAACAACTCCCATTTTAATTTTTTTACATTCTCTCTCTCATGTTGGAGGGAGTTTCTTGCTTTGCTTAAATTCATAGAGTAGGCTATATTTATCTGAATAATTACCCTCTGATTGTTTTAACTGGTTTAACACTGCCTGCTTTTGTTGTGGATATAGGCCATGGATGAGACACTTCATATTTGTATTTTTACTTCCTTCTATTCAAATGTTACTAGAAAAATAGCCACAATATTATTCACAACAACCTATCCTTCCCAATGCAATATCAGGGGCCAATAATACCACTGTTCTAAAATCACAGTCCCTGATGATGCTGTGCCCCAAAGGCTGTAGAGGGACATTTTTAGAACCATGTCGAAAGAAGCTGTGCCGTGTGCTTTGTAAATGGCTAAGCAAAGTAAGATGTAGGCCATTAAGCAAAGGCTTTGGTCAGGAATGAAGTCTAGGAGGATTCACTGAAGGAAGACAATGAGCCTTACAAGCCAAGGCCAAGAGATTTTCCAGAGCAGTGAAGCACAGATCATACGCAACAAATTAAGACCTTTAAGCTACCAGAGGCAAGGAATGAAAAAGAATAGAAATAAAATGTTAGCGTGACTGGAGGACATAATGTTTAGGGAACAAATAAATCTTCACAACTAAAAGACCTGCAACGGCAATAATGAAACACAAGTGTTCTTTTGTGCCCCACCCTACATGCCAAGCACTGAATTAGCTGCTCTCCTTGCACAAACTTCATGATACAGGTATTAGAACCCATATGAAGTCTGGATAAGATAACAAATGTGTCTAAGGCTACATAGCTGTTAAATAACTGTTGAGTTTAAAACCCAACTCTGTTTCTAAAGAGTGTGTGTGTGTGTGTGTGTGTGTGTGTGTGTGTGTAACAAATTAATACATGTCCAATTAGGGTTTCTATTGCTGTGAAGAGACACCATGACCACCACAGCATCTCTTATAAAGAAAAACGTTTAATTGGGGCTGGCTTACAGTTTCAGAGGTTCAGTCCACTATCATCATGATGGGCCATGGTGGCGTGCAGGTGGACATGGTGCTGGAGAAGGAGCTGAGAGTTCTACATCTCAATCTGCAGGCAGCAGGAGTCTCTGTGTATCACACTGGGAGTAGCTTGAGCATATATGAGACCTCAAAGCCTGCCTCCACAGTGACACACTTCCTCCAACAAGGCCACCCCTTGTAATAGTGCCACTTCCTATGGACCAAGCATTCAAATACATGAGTGTATGGGGACCATACCTATTCAAACCACAGACAGACAGACAGACAGACACACACACACACACACACACACACACACATATTCACAAATTTAGATTAATTTTTTTCAAAACTTTATTCACATAAGACTTTCATTTTTCCCCCTCAAGATTTAAATAGAATACTTTAGATTGAGTTCTTTGGTAACGTTCAAATCCAGTTTTTGTCAATGTTTCTTAGTCTGTCCTCATATGGTGAGTATTCACTCATAGTAGGTTAACATAAATTTTCCAAAGGTCATACACCATGGTAGAACAGGACATCACAGCTCCAGAGGTAAGTATCAACTTTGGGAGAGTCATGTAGGTCTGGATATGGAAGTTTAGTAATGTACAGGTGTCTGGGAGTTAGGACGTTTTCAAAATTGTACACATCCTACACAAAAAGAGAAGGCCTGAGGATAAGCAGAGTCACCCAGTGTTGGGGGCATCATGAGTGCCGACATCCAGTGTCAGGGCATCATGAGTGCCGACATCCAGTGTTGGGGGCATCATGAGTGCTGACACCCAGTATCGGAGGCATCATGAGTGCTGACATCCAGTGTCAGGGGCATCATGGGTACTTACTGAGGCAGTTCTGCTTTTGTATAACCCAGTAATGGCAATAAGGACCCACACAGAGTTTGCCTTTCTATTGGGATTTGGGCATTTGTTTGGACAGAATAGGATTCATTCCCCCTCATAGTCACTGAACTGAGAGAATGCACCACCAGCTGGCAGAACAAGCGCTGCCATGCGTCTCCCATTCACCTGCCACTGAGTCCACTCGGTTTTTGCCAGCCCCCTTGGTATTTAAGAATTCAGGTCCTGTCATTTATCTTAGTCTGCATCTAGAAGAATGTACAGTAGTTTAGGCAAACACTGTTCTGGGGACTGAGAAGGTATGCAAAAATAAGACAAATAAAGACAGCTCTCCTAAGTGGCTCACATTCCAGTTAGGAATACAAATAAAATATAGAATTATGGGGCTGGAGAGACAGCCATTTAAAAATCAAATCACAAGGCTGGCAAGACAGCTTAGCAAGTAAGGTGCTTACTGTCAAGCCTGAAAACCCAGGTTTGATCCCCAGGAGCATAATGGAAAGAGAAAACCAACTATTCACCCACACACATACACGAAATAAATAAAAATTAATTTTAAACGAAAAAGATGAAATTACATTAAAAGCCATTAAAGAAGACGTTGAATTAGCTTGGAGATACTCAGTCTGTTGCTAAGACACATACACTGTAACATATTCATAACAAAACCCCTTATGCCATTGAAGGAAGGTTGACAGTAAAAATGTGTCCAAAACTGAAGTATTTTGCCTCGGTAGAACATTCTGCCTCTTCTTTGTTGATAGTTTCCTGCCTTCTATGTTAAGGATGAAAATTCCTTAAGTGAAAGGACATTTACTATGTACCTGTATTAGTGGAAATAACAATTCACACAGACAACCTAATACAAAGCAAGTCGGCCGACAACGGCCGCCATCTACAGAACACACACTCTCCAATCCATCTGAAAATAAATGGCAAATCTGTGCACAGGTGTGAGAGAGGCTCAGCATCATGTTTTTTAATGCATCCTTGTGGGGTTTCCATGAAAATTTAACTATCTGAGATTTTCTGCACAGGAATCAAGACAGGTGAGCAACAGAGTCTAGGGAAAGAATGGAGGAGGAATAATGTGGAGTGTAGTCAAGACTCAAGATAAAGAA
>CABHPH010123613.1:0-18992 GCA_902168325.1 Peromyscus nudipes
TAAAGATGTGTGCTACCACTGCCTGACTAAATTTGTCTATATGAATCAGGAAAAAGCAGTTCTTCAGTTCTCAGATCTGACCTTTAATGCCCCACAGAGTGTCTGTTTCTCTGTTACTACCCAGAAATGCTCTGAGCATAAAACTACCCTGTTTTAGCAGCACTGGGGAGGCAGAGGCAGGCAGATTTTTTTTATTACACTGATTTATTTATGTAGGGGAGGGGGCATGTGTGCGCCATGGTGCACATATGGAGATCAGAGAACAGCCTCAAGGAGTCAGTTTTCTCTCTCCATCCTGTAGGTCCCAGGAGTCAAACTCAGTTCCTCAGGCTCGGTAGCAAGCACCCTACCTCCTAAGCCATCTTGCCGGTCCCCAGGAAGAACTTGAATTGAAGGCTCGTTACACAGTTAGCTCCTGTCTCAAATAAAAAAGAAATGAATCATTTCTTTTTTCAGAAACAGAGGCTGAATATTCTGTCTCAGACTTTTCCTTGGGGCCTGGGGAGACAGCTCAATAGTAAATTGCTTGCTTACTAAACATGAGAGCCTGAGGTCAGATCTCTGTACCTGTGTAAGAGCCTGGCATGGTGGCATGCATCTGTAACCCCAGAGCTGTCTTACTGGCCCTCGTTTGTGTGTGGAGATGGTGGGGAGAAAGTGTGTTTGTGCACCATGTAGTAAGTGCAGTGCAGAGGCCAACACTGGAGTCTGTGTGTGTCGTAGGCTTCGGGGATCAAACCTAGGTCTTCAGGCTTGTTGGCAGCACCCCGCCCCCTGAGCCATCGGCCAGGCTCAAATTTTCATGTCTTAATCCCTGACACACTGAGTGGGCTCAGAGACGGAAACTGAGGGGTGGCTCTGTCTGTCCCCTCTCCACAGAGCCCTCTACCTGCACTTAGGGTCATCTTTTCCTTCCCTTCCAACCTCTTGTCTCTGGTTGTCCACTGTGCCTGGTGTAGGCAGACCACAAGGCAGTCATCTTCTCCTCACCCTGCCCTAGCCTTGTTTAGTTTGCAGCCTCCAAAGATGGGCCCAGATGCCCTCGCTGTCCTGCTACAGTTGCACGGTTAGATTTGCAGCTTGTGTTACCCGAACAGTCAGTCAGTACGTGTTCTGGGTTGAAGGGGCAGCCCCTGCAGGAAAGGTAGACAGTCACAGACACTCCTCTGTCTGCCCTACAGTCTTAGGGACTTTGTCATCCCTTCTGGATTTTCCTTCCCTGGACCCAGAACTTACTTGTTGTTGCTGAGGGAAGTGTGTATTGTAGTTTGCATTCTGGACCCCCACCTTATTTTCTCCACTTCTGCAGCAAGGGAAGTGACTCCTGTACAGACTGCTGCATAGTTCAGTGACAGCTACCCACAAAGGGCCAGTGAGGCGCTTGCTGCCAAGCCTCACAACCTGAGTTCGATCTCTAGGACCCACATGGTGGAAGGAGAGATCTGACTCCCACAAGTTGTCCTCTGACCTCCACACGTGTGCCGTGGTACCTGTGTGCTCCCCTCCAAGTAATCAATAAATATAAAGAAATTTTTTAGAAAAAAACACCAAGGACGTGGTTGCCCATTCAGTTTTAGGCCATGCCCAGTCTCTTATATGGGAAGGTGAGCCACACTGGTGTTCTGTGGCTTCTCTGGGCCTCTCCTGGAATCCCTACTTCCTTGGACAAGGCTCACTGATCATAGCCTCGTGTCTGCTTCTTGGCAGCCGCTCTAGCACCTACCCCTACCCTGAGACGCCGATCTACACACAACCAGCAGGCACCAGCTACTATGAGGCTCCCGGCACTGCTGCCCAAGTCAGCACACCGGCTACTTCCCAGACTGCGGCCAGCAGTGGCTCGGTGCCCATGTATGTGTCCGGCAGCCCGATTGTGGCCAGCTCCTCCAGCAGTGAGGCCGGGGCCAGCAACAGCAGCGTGGGGGCAGGGGCCAGCGGGGGAGGTGGCGGCAACGGCGGCAGTGGCAGCGGAGGCGGCAGTGGAGCAGGCACCTACGTGATCCAAGGCGGCTACATGCTGGGCAACGCCAGCCAGTCTTACTCCCACACCACCCGTGCCTCACCGGCCACAGTAAGTGTTCTGACCCCATTCAGGGGAAACGGGAGGTGAGCACCTGGGGAGGGGTGGCGGGGAACTTGGCCGTAATCAGGGCATTATAGCTCAGTGGTCCAGTGCTCACCTGACCCAGGAGCCTGGTGTCCGATGCAGTGTAACCTTAGGTGTTGCTCAGCTGCTCTGTACCTCAGCTGCTGTGTGACACTCTGGGACAATCGCAGAAATGTCCTTAGTCAGAACTGGTGACAGCTAGATAGGAAGTGAGAGATTTGGGCTCTTAGAGTCAATGTTGGTGGCACTGAATTCCAGCCCAGTCAGGCCCATTATCAGTAAGGACTGTGGGTTGGGTTAGAACACCTTGTCCCTGCCCCCACACATCCCCTACATACCAGAGCACCCTGACTACTATACTAGTCCTCACTAGTTTATTTAGTCTATTTTAAAAGATACTGATGTGAACTGTGTGATTTCACAATGCTGTGGGTCCTCCGGTGCTGCTTAAGACACACACATGCTGCCAGGCAGTGGTGGCGCACGCCTTTGATCCCAGGACTCGGGGCAGAGCCAGGTGGATCTCTGTGAGTTTGAGGCCAGCCTGGTCTACAGAGTGAGATCCAGGACAGCCAGGACTGTTAACACAGTAAAACCCTGTCTTGAAAAAACCAAACCAACCAACCAAACACAAAATAAAAACACACACACACAAGTAGAATGACCAGGGTCTGATGAGGGGGTGAGAGCTCTGCCTGCTGGAGAAGACGCCGCTTGGCCTGGGTTGCTGTTGAGCCCTGGAGGCTGAGGTCACTGAGAGACTGTGGGGTGTGTGTGTGTGTGTTTTCCCAGTTACTTTTTTTTTGGTTTTCGAGACAGGGTTTTTCTGTGTAGTTTTGGTGTCTGTCCTGGACAATAAAGGGCTTGCTGTGAAAGCAAGAGCTTCTGAGTTTGCATCCCCAGCACCTCCACAAGTATATAAACCCAGGGCTTGAGGGCAGAGACAGAGGTACCTGGGGCAGCCGGCTAGAATGTGAGCTCCAGGTTCAGTGAGAGATGTTTTCTCAAGAAAACAAGGTGGGGGTGGGGTGGGGCTGGAGAGGTGGCTCAGTGGTTAAGAGCACTGGCTGCTCTTCTGGAGGCCCTGGGTTCAATTCTCAGTACCCACATGGCAGCTCACACCTGTCTGTAACTAATTCCAGGGGATCTGGCACCCTCTTCTGGCCTCTGTGGAGACCAGGCATGTATGGTACACAGACAGACATGTAGGCAAAAAACTCATACACATCAAATAAAAACAACAAAAACGAAGTAGGCAGCAACTGAGGGAGACACCAGCTGTCAGCCTTCGGCCTGCACACACATGCTGCACACGTGTTCCTGTGTGTCCTCTCACATGAACACTGAAACACACACACACACACACACACACACACAAAAAGGCCCTGACAAATGCCAGTACACCCTTTCCTGCTCACCTGCTTCCCTGCTCAGCCCCATTTTCGTAACAGACACTGCCCAATCCAGAAATCTTGGTTTGTGGCCAGGGGCGGTTTCTGCCTTTTTTTTAATTTATTTTTTTTTTTATTTTTTATTTATTATGTGTACAGTGTTTTGCCTGCATGTATGTCTGCAGGCCAGAAGAGGGCACCAGATCTCATTACAGATGGTTGTGAGCCAACTCATGGTTGCTGGGAATTGAACTCAGGACCTCTGGAAGAACAGCCAGTGCTCTTAACCGCTGAGCCATCTCTTCAGCCCCCCTGTTGTTTTTGAGACAGATCTCCCTGTGTAGTCCAGAATGGCCTCAGTTTCCCCAGTGTTGGGAGTTTAGGTGTGTATCACCATGTCACCAGGCTTGCTCCAGGGGATTGTAAATGTGGAGAGGTACCTGCCACAGTCAAGACACAGAAATGAGGCAGCAAAGGCTTACCTAACTGTGTGAGGTCCTGGGTTCCGTCCGGAGCACTGAGCACTGAGGAAAAAATGTAGAGCTATTTCGTCCTCAGAGATCTCACCTCTTAATATTTACCCTCCTCTACCTCCCTTTCAACATCTTCAACCCCCTCAGGAACCATGACCTGTTATCCGTCTCTATAATGTCACTTCTAGGTGGACTCTTACTCTGTGACCTAGGGAGATTGGCTTTTCATTCCTCGTATATTACCAACTTGGTCTTTAAGTAGCTGCAGGTGGCTAGTGGCATGTGTGTTGGTCAGCTCTGTTCTAGACACTTGGAAAGACTATAGTTCCCAGGAATACTGTGACAGGATCTGCGCCTTACAGCCGGCCAGGGTGGCCATCAGAACCACAGTGGAAACCAGTTGCAGAGCAGAGCACGCAGCCAGTCTCCAAGGAGGCCACAGACTGTCAGCACTGTCCTGCCCTCTTGTGTGCTCCAGGTCCAGTGGCTCCTAGACAATTACGAGACCGCCGAAGGCGTGAGCCTGCCGCGGAGCACCCTCTACTGCCATTACCTGCTGCACTGCCAAGAGCAGAAGCTGGAGCCCGTTAACGCCGCCTCTTTCGGCAAGCTCATCCGCTCAGTATTCATGGGGCTACGCACCCGCCGCCTGGGCACCAGGTTTGTCCTACCGCTCCTCCCTCAGCTGCCCTGGGCCCCAAGGGTGTATGCTCTATGCCCATGTGACTCACCTCTACTCCAAGTGGGTTTGAACCACAGGGCAAGAACTCTCTTGCACCTGCTCACTCCACTCAGCCCTACTTCCTGTGCCTACCTCTGGGACATTGCTCTGGCTGTGCCTTCCCGTTCCTGTACTTACTCCATCTCCTTACTCAGCTATCCCTTGGCATACTCAGGCATCATTGCATTCATTCATTCATTCATTCATTCATTCATTCATTCATACTGTCCTTGGTGATGTACATGATCTCTGTCTCAGTTTTCTCATGTCTGTCCAAGCTATCAGGAACACCCTTCATAGGGTCGAGAGGAAGTGGGGTTACATGCTCGGTATAAGCACCTCGTATGCCCTTATGACCAAGCCAAGTGCTTGCCTAGTATCAGAGTTGGTAGCGAGCCAACTGGTGCCCTTTGCTTCTTCAGCTGAGCAGGGTAGCTTTCTCTGTCCAGGCCCTGAAAAGAGAGCAAAGCTGTGTGAGACCCCCAGTGTCCTGCCCAGCTGGTAAAGCACCTCTCCCCTTCTTCCCAGGGGCAACTCTAAGTACCACTACTACGGCCTGCGGATCAAAGCCAGTTCACCCCTGCTGCGGCTGATGGAGGATCAGCAGCACATGGCCATGCGAGGCCAGCCCTTCTCCCAGAAACAGAGGTAGGAGCCTCCTGCTCTGAGGCTGAGCAGGGACTGCAGAGCTGGCTGTACCATACCACTTGACCATGCCCTAGGTCATCAGCCTGCCTATCCCCCACCAGGTGACTTGTCCCTTCCAGGTGACCCATTACTTACCACCCAACCACCCCTCCATCGGTCCTCACCTGCTACCCACCCTCACCCCAGCCCATCCCTTCAAAAACCTAGTCCCCACACAGCTGGGCTACCCCCCCCCCCATGCTAGGTGGCTTATCTCCCCTCACCCCAGCTGGCCCATCTCCCCACCAGCCACCCCACTACCCCTTCCCCTCCAGGCTCAAGCCCATCCAGAAGATGGAGGGCGTGGCCAACGGTGTTGCCGTGGGGCAGCAGAGCACAGGGCTGTCAGACATCAGCGCCCAGGTGCAGCAGTACCAGCAGTTCCTGGGTGAGAGCCGATGGGCAGGGCAGCCTGCCTCCGGGGACTCAGGAGGGCCCATAGGGGGAGTCTGGTGGACATTCAGGCTTGCTTCCCTCTGTCTTTGTGGGATTGTTCTATCCCCAGAAACCTTTACTAAGATCTCCCAACCCCATTTTTTTGGGGGGGGGCAGTTTAGACAGGGTCTCACTATATAGTCCTGGCTAGTACGGAACTCACTATGTGGACCATGCTGGCCTCTAGCTCACAGAGATCCATTTGCCTCTACTTCCTAAGAGCTGGGATAAGGCGTGTGCCACCATGCCTAGCCTGCCCTGTACTTTGGAGACCAGGCCTCACTGTATAATCAGGACCAACCTGGAATTCATGAGCCTTCTGCCTCAGCTTCCGGTGCTGAGATCCAGGGTGTGCACCATCCCATTCTTTTCAGTAGCCAGTGTTTCTGTGTCTGTGTACCCAGTGAAGCCTGGTAATGCTGAATCCCACACCAACAGGTAATGCCTTGGATGGTCAACAGTGGTCCACTAACATGACAGGGATCCCATCCTTGTTGGCCTGCAGCTGTGTCCATGTGACTAGGATTAGTAACTGGGAGGGCCAGTGTGTACCGGGGTATGTGTTCGGTTTCTACACACTGAAGATGACAAAGGGGGACCAGGCCTGATGGGGCCCCAACGGCTGCTAAGTCTCATGGCCACATGGTGGCACTGTGGCTGGGGAGTGGAGGAAGATATGGGAGATCACAGTCAAGTGTGGCCCCGGTGACCCATGTCAAACCTGAACAGCATCCCTGTGGTACTAATACGGTCTTTAGACACCTGCTGTCTCGGCAGGGAGGCTGCCTGTACCAGGTGTCTAAGGACCAGTCAGACCATCACTCAGCAGGCCAGGACAGGCACCAGCACCTCATATGCTCTGTGGAGGGGGCCCTGGGGCCTTGGGCCAGGAGCTCACCCCGCTTGAGCCTCATCATTCACCGCATACATGGGGATCGACACGATGGGAAGATGATAGGTGACGAGGACCCTGAGGAAGCAAGAGAGGTAGGCAGGTAGACGCGGCCTCATGGTGTCCCTCCCCATAGATGCCTCCAGGAGTCTCCCTGATTTTGTTGAGCTGGACCTCCAGGGCAAAGTGCTGCCTGAGGGTGTCGGCCCTGGGGACATCAAGGCCTTCCAGGTCCTGTACCGGGAACACTGTGAGGTAGGGCAGTCAGATGGTGAGTGAGTAGGTGGGTGGGCCAGCCTTGGTTTCTGCCTTGGGCAGGAAGCCCCGTGCTGGCCCTGCCCAATCCCCATTGTGAAGTCCTATCCCTGCAGGCCATTGTGGACGTCATGGTAAATCTCCAGTTCACCCTGGTAGAAACACTGTGGAAGACCTTCTGGAGATACAACCTCAGCCAGCCTAACGAGGCACTACCACTGGCTGTGTGAGTCCCTGGGGCTTGGAGGGGGTCACCCTTGCATGTGGGGGTTACACATGCCCTTGACTGAAGGTTGAGTGTGTTCACCCAGGCATGACGAGGCAGAGAAGCGGCTGCCCAGGGCCAGTCTGGTGCTCCTCTCCAAGTTCCAGCCCGTGCTGCAGTGGACCAAGCGCTGTGACAATGTGCTGTACCAGGGCCTGGTGGAGATCCTTATCCCTGACGTGCTGCGGCCCATCCCCAGTGAGTGCCGTTGTCTGTGCTCCTTCCCAGAAGGCTGCCCGCCCACCCTGACCAGCACCGCATCCTCCACAGGTGCCTTGACCCAAGCAATCCGGAACTTTGCCAAGAGCCTGGAGAGCTGGCTCACCCATGCCATGGTGAACATCCCTGAGGAGATGCTGCGGGTGAAGGTGAGGAGTGGACTGGGCAGCCAGGCCGCAGCATTGTGGGGAAGGTTTGTCTGCAGACCTGCTGTGTGCCTGTGAAGACTGTTTCCCTTCAAGGTCCCCAGGGCTGGCTCCAGGCATCATCTTGTACTGTATACCTTCTGGACCCATTTCTGAAAAGCATTATTTATTCATTCATTCATTTATTTATTGAGACAGAGTCTTACTATGTAGTCCTGGCAGGCCTAGAACTCTCTTTGTAGACCAGGGTAGCCTCAAACTCACAAGAGATTCACCTGCCTCTGCCTCCTGAGTGCTGGAATTCAAGGTGTGCCCCACATGCTCAGCAAGACTGTATTCTGCAACAGCGTAGTGAATGGTGGTCCACACCTATAGCTCCTTCCAGTACAAGGCCAGCTTTGGCTTCGCCAGCCCAGCCCAGAGACCCTGTCTCAAAACAAAACCACACAACAAATGGAAGCTCTGTTCTTGACTGAGGTAGAAGTAACTTAGCTGTTCAGAGAGAGATGTCTTTTTAATGTATAAGGAATTCAAACAAATAGCACCTGATTGATGCTGTCCATCCACCAAGATGCACTTGCTCTGGTGTCTACTTTCTGTTATCAAAGTGTTGGAGAGGAACCCAGGGCTTCATGCACAGTAGGGAGGTAAGCACTCTACCACCGAGCTGCACCCCCAGCCCACACAGTCTGGGTGCCTTGAGTCACTCCTCACCTAGACAGAAAAGACAGGGAGAGCCTACAAGAGTAGAGAGTGCAGGAAGCAGGCCTTCCAGTTGTCGGGCCTCACAAAGTCCTTGGTCCATGCTGTGTGCACTCTTTGAAGACTGACGGCTGCGTGGGTCCGTGGTGATGGAGCTCTTGCCCTCATGGAGCAGGTATCCGAGGCTGCTCTGATTGAAACAGTGATTACCCTTGCATACAGAGCTCAGTGGTACACCCTCACCAAGTCTGTGCAGGGCCGTGGGCGCAGCACTGGAGGGCGCGGCACTGGAGGGGCGGCTCTTCCTTGTGTCTTTAACTGAAAGCGGCAGGACATGAGTGAAGATGCATACCTGTAATCCCAGCACAGAGGGTGAGACAGAAGGGTCACCTCGGTCCCGCCTACACAGCGAGACCCTGCCTCACAGCGGAAAACCAAAAACCCCAGTCATTTGGGCTGGGGAGTGAATCTCTGGTGGAGTGCTGGAGTAGTGTGAACATGGCCCTGAGTTTGGTCACCACCACACATACACAGTAAAAAGTGCCAGTCAGGGCCAGGGAGATGGCTCAGTGCATAAAGGTGCCTGCCTTCCACTCCTAGGAACCTGAATTTGACCCCAAGACCCACATGGTGGACGCAGAGAACCAACTACCACAAGTTGTCCTCTGACTTTCATACGTGAGCCGTCACACAAACACAACATAAATAGAAAAATAGCCAGCAGCGGTGGTGCACGCCAGTAATTCCAGCACTCAGGAGGTAGAGGCAGGCAAATCACTGAGTTCAAGGCCAGCCTGGTCCAGGATGGCCAGGGCTACCCAAATAAATAGAAAAATAATAGCCCAGTCAGCACAGTAAGTTGAGTGCTTGACCCACATCAGTACTGGAGGTCCACCCTTGATCTCCAGACAGGAGCGGTAATGCACTGGTTTTTAAGAAAAGGTTTGGGTGACAACAGGTGAGGCTGGGCCGGGCGAGGTTTGTGTGGAAGCCACTAACCTACTGTCCCCCGTGCAGGTGGCCGCAGCCGGCGCCTTTGCACAGACGCTGCGGCGCTATACGTCACTCAACCACTTGGCACAGGCAGCGCGAGCCGTGCTACAGAATACCGCGCAGATCAACCAGATGCTGAGCGACCTCAACCGTGTGGACTTCGCCAATGTGCAGGTGAGCGAGCATCAGTGGGGCTGGGACGGGAGGGAGCGACCGGGAGGGAAAGGAGGCTGAGCAGGCTGCCTGCTGCACCGCAGGAGCAGGCCTCATGGGTGTGCCGCTGTGAGGACCGGGTGGTGCAGCGCTTGGAGCAGGACTTCAAAACGACGCTGCAGCAGCAGAACTCGCTGGAGCAGTGGGCGGCCTGGCTGGATGGTGTTGTGAGCCAGGTGCTCAAGCCCTACCAGGGCAGTTCCGGCTTCCCCAAGGCGGCCAAGCTCTTCCTCCTCAAGTGGTCCTTCTACAGGTGCGCGCCTGTACCGCGGGGCTCTGGAGGGGAGGGATGAGACTGGGGAACCCCAGTGTGTGTTAGAGAAAGCCCCCCTCAAAGGTGTGCTTGTGAGCAGTGGTGGGTAGGGTTAGGAAAGCCCTTTAGCTCACGGAAGACACTGGGGAAGACAGCCCTGCAGGCCTGACAGTCTCTCGGTCACTGCCCCCAGCTCCATGGTCATCCGGGACCTGACCCTGCGCAGCGCTGCCAGCTTCGGCTCCTTCCACCTCATCCGGCTGCTCTATGATGAGTACATGTACTATCTCATCGAGCACCGCGTGGCCCAGGCCAAGGGCGAGACCCCGATCGCAGTCATGGGAGAGGTGCGCACGGTGAGGTACTGGGGATGTGGATAGGCTCAGGCGGTGGAATCCTAACCTTTTCCTTCGTCTTCTTCCAGTTTGCAAATCTGGCCACCTCGCTGAATCCACTGGACCCCGACAAAGGTAGTAATGCATGTCCCCACCTAGGACCTGGGTTCCAGGGGTGGGGGCACCTGACAGGGAGGCCGGGTGTCCCTAGAAATTTCACAGCCTTTCGCTGAGCTGGGCTTGCTCCCTGTGCTCCAGACGAGGAGGAAGAAGAGGAGGAGGAGAGTGAGGATGAGCTGCCACAAGACATCTCACTGGCTGCGGGCAGCGAGTCCCCGGCTCTGGGCCCAGAAGCCCTAGAACCACCGGCGAAGCTGGCGCGGGCCGACACACGTGGCCTCTTTGTGCAGGCCCTGCCCTCCAGCTAAGCCCAAGACGTCCCTGCCCCCTCCGCCCACCCAACCCGCCGTTGCTGTCCCTCTAGGCCAGGGTCAGTCCCTCCAAGCCAGGGTCCGGTCCCTCAGCTTCTGTGGCTTCACTGTCACCCTTCCAGCCCACGACAGCTGGAGAGGGTCCCTGTGACAGGGAAGGCTAGGGGAGCCTCTCCTCACATGGAGCCGGTACAATCATGGGCTGGGCTGGGCAGACCTGAAGCTGCAAACCCTGACACAAAAGACGTGCCTTAAGGAGCCTGCCCAGGTGTCCCTCTTTCCTGCCCCAGCTCGCAGCCCTGTTCCCCCACTACCACCCCAGAGGGCAGCAGGCCGGCCCCTCCCCTGCGAACTGTTAACTTATTCTGCTCTCTGGCTTTGCACAGCCTGCCTGGGCAGACCCAAGCCTGGGCAGGCGCAGGTGGGTGGCACCTGGGGACCCCCACTGTCAGCAGCAGCCCCACTGCTCCCCTTTCTTGGTATAAGTGCAATTAAAGCTGTGGGTGTCGCACCTTCTCCAGAGCTGGGTTCTCCTGGCCCCGCAGCCCAGAGAGGGGCATATTGTGAAGGGCCCCCGGCCTCCAGCTTCCAAAGAGGAGCATCCGGCTGGCTGCAGGGCCAGGTGCTCCAGACCTGAGGCCGCGCCCTGCGCCTTCCACCCTACTGGCTTGTGACCAAAACCTGCTCCCAGAGATGCTTCTCCTCCGTGCTGTGCCCCCACCCCTGTAACTATTGTGATTAGTGAGTGCCGCTTGAGCGGAGTCAGTAACTTGTT
The DNA here is from genome assembly GCA_902168325.1 of Peromyscus nudipes. NCBI lineage: Eukaryota > Metazoa > Chordata > Mammalia > Rodentia > Cricetidae > Peromyscus > Peromyscus nudipes. The sequence goes on from CABHPH010123613.1 coordinate 11,294, forward strand.
GGTTTTTTTCCAACCATCATGGCCTTATCCGTTCCCGTTTTCTCAGTGTCTTCAATCTGTGATAGATGTTTATGGAAAAAAAAAAAAAGGAAATCCGGCCTATTGTATAGAAATCACTATTTTGTGTGCTCTGCGTGCTACAGCTTTTGGGGTGGTCCTGCACACTCCCCATGGGGCCTCCCTTCCCAGTGGTGAAAGTATCCACGCGCGTGGTAGTTTAGTGTGCTGTTTTCTACCTTTTTGTAGTCTTTCTTAAAACAATAAATACTGCTGTGATCTTTGTCTACTGATGATTAGCAGGGTTGGGGGGTGTCTGTGTGTTGAGGACAGAATGGGGACACCAGCCAGGCTCAGAAATAAAGCATTTAGTACATGAAGAACAAGGCCAGGTGGCCACACAGTTCCCACCCCAAGGGAGGGAGGCCGGAACCACTGGGCCTCCCTAAGGGCTACACTTGCAGCCAAGGAAAGGGCCAGAGCACAGGAAGCAGGACTGGACTTCGCTAGGGCAGGCCAGGCCTGAGGGGCTCCTCCCTCTGCCCTTTCCCAACTTAAATAGGCATAAATAAAGACACATCCAGACTCTTGGGCCACCAGAGGCTGCTGCACCAGTCCCATCCCGCAACCTAACACTAGTGCCAACTGTGGCCCCTGTAGGGCCAGCCTAGGAAGGCGGTCCTCTCCCGGGCCTGCGGAGGTAGTTGGAGTCAGGGTCCAGGGCGGTCCAGCCCTCACAGCACAATCCAAGTGTACCGCTCACTGTCTGCCAGAACCTTCAGTGAGCACCCTGCAGAGAAGGACATGCAGGACCATGATCCATTTGCCTAGTCCTGCAGACAACCTCCATGGGCTAACTGGACCCAGAAAGTTCCAGAAACAGGCTCCCTGATGATTCCTCCACCCCCTTTTCCAGTCATAGTTAAACCCTCTGAGTAAGCCCACAGCTGCACGGCACTCAGATCTACGGCACCCCTTGCCTGTCCAGCATGCACACTCCCTTCAGCGTGCCCTGGGATCCAAGGTAAGATAAGCGTGCTGCCCAGCTGGGGCACTAGTGGGCAGTTCCTACCTTTGTGCAGTGCTTCATTCGTCATCCGGTTCACATAGCGGCCACTGCTCTCTGGCACCAGCCACTTCATGACCATGTCCACACAGCTCTTTCGGTAGGAGCTCCAGACACTGCCACTGGGGACCAGGTAATGAGTCAAGAGGAGCCTTTCCTGCCAACTGGCCAGGCTTCCCTGGCAACCCACTCTTGCCCTGCCTCACCTGGTCTGCCCTTTGACCTCGGTTAGGTCACCCACGCTGACTGTCTCAAAGATGCCCGTGCTGAGGTCCCAGGCCACCTTTAGACTGGTATGATAGGTCTTTGGTCTGTGACGGTGGAGGACGAGGGTGGGCCAGTGAGTTCCTGCACTGGCTTGTCAACACACCAGTGACAGGACGGGCTCACCCTTTACACCCTGCACAGAAGGGGCTGGGTAGGGCCACCACGTGAGGGTTAGCCAAGGGCCCTGCCACTTACCGGAGCTGGCCCTCCTCAGTGGGGGCTGGGAAGGCTAGGAGCAACAGGCCAATGTTGATCAGGACCTGGTTGGTTTCTGGGCAGACCTGGGAGTAGGCAGTGACAGTTACAGGTAAGAGGTCCTCTCGTGGGAACACCCCAGCCTCCTGCTGTGCCCTAGCCTTACCTCCAGGATAACTATGTCATAGTCACTAAAAGAGCAGAACTGGTGACCCCAGGTGGCATCATGACGGATGACCTCATTGATGACATATTCGAAGTCCAATGTGAGCTGCTCTACTGTCAGGTACTGGCCCTAGGGACAGATGGCAGAGAGCCAGGGGTAGGTGGTGCCAACCACCCCACAGATCCTGGGTCACCCACGGATTGCACAATGGCTACCCACCTGCATGTCTGTCCGTTCCCGCATTGGCCGTAAGTTGCGTCCACGGAGGTCAGTCACCACAAAGGGCAGGGAGATCTTGTCATCCTCAAACTCTGGGGAGGCAGGCAGAGGGTAGGAGCAGGCCAAGGGTGGTCCTGGGACTGCCCCATCCCAGAGCCTGTCCCAGGAAGCCCCCTCACCATCCTCAGGTTCTGTCCCTTCCCCAGACCGCAACACATAGTGCAACTTGGTGTAGTTGATGTAGCCAGGCTCCGGGGCAGACGGCTCTGAAGCAGGAGGACTGTCCCTGGGCACCGCTTCCCCACTTGGGGCTGGTGGCTCTGAGGATGAGCGGCAGCAGCTACTTGAGGGCCCCAGGCCCGAGGGCAACCGAGCTTCCTCCAAGGTACCACCCTTGGCCTCTTTGGCCCTGCGGAAGATGTCAGCCACAAACTCCTTGGCCTTGGCAATGGCTGGTGAGGGCTCAGAGGCTCCAGAGGGCCGAGCTGGGGCCACCTCAAGGCCAAGGCTGGGGAAGACAGGGACTGCCTCAGGGCTCCAAGGTCCTGGAGAGCTGGGTGGGGCTGGGGGCAAAGCTGTGTGGTCATACAGGATTTGGCAGAAACTGCTGTCACCTGCAAGAAGCATGAGGGGGGATATGTCACCACAGTTCACAGTTACTCTGAGCTGCCTCAAAGCCTGGATTATTAAAAATCCACCCGAAGGAGCCCCCTGGAACATTTCCTGTCCTGAAATCAGTGTGAAACCCTTCAAAGGGTATGAGTTCAGAAACTACATACACTCTGAACACAAAGACCAGACCTATGCAGACATGCACTCATTCAAGACTTTTAAAAAAGTATGCTGGGAACAGAACCTGGAGACTTTACTCCACAGCTGAGCCACCCCCAGCCTCAAACCTCACCTCTGAACAAATATGCTACTCAGAAAGGACACAGCAAGTGAGATGCACAAAGCTGGGCCCTTGGGGTTAAGTGTACAGTGAGGGCCGACAAGAGTCATCTCAGTGAGTTCTCACCATGCGACCAGACCAGCTCAGGCAGACAGGCCACACTCATCAGAGGAAGTGGGGGTCAGCAGAGGAGCCTGGCAAGCCACCAAAGAGTGCCACACCTCTCCCTCTAAGCAGCACCATGCCCCTCAGAGAGGCTGTTGTCTAAGAGGCATGGTGGGACACTTTCAGGAAAGAAGGATTATTGAAAATGGCTTGGCATAAACTTCTGGGATATGCTGAACTCCAGCTGAGGACAAAGCTGATACAGAACCTCAGGCTAAGAGTCCTCAGTCCTGCTTGGGCCTCCTGTGGGAGGCTCATGGTCAACAGTCAGCTGGCACAGCCTTGGTAAAGGATCTCTCCCATAGTGACAGAGGTACCCAGGGCAGGCCTGGGGAGAACTCAAGCTGAGTCTTAGGATGAAGTGCTCTGTCCTTTGCTGGGCAGCCTGGTCACATGCATGCTACCCTGCCTCTTCCTTCCCCTGCCCCAGGGCAGCCATCTTAACGGAAATGCTCTTGAGTTCTCCCCAAATCAAAACATGTTATTAGTTTATCCCAAAAGTAGTACCCAGCTCTAGATTTCTCTTCTGTGTCTGTGTCCAGATGTATTGTGTATGTTGTGGTCTCTCTCTGGTGGTCCACAGGACACTGACCTGACCCTGTTCTACCACAGAGAAGGCACCAGGAGGCCCCTGGCTCCCTGATATGGACCTGAACACACACCCGATGAATTCAGGCTTTCTCAGAAGGGGGGAGCCAGCAGAGCAGAGCTGTGGGCTCAGGCTCACAGGTCCTCACTCTTCCTGCCAGCCAGTGACATCACACCACTTCCTAACATGTCACTCTAGCAAGAGTGGAGAACTGGCTTAGCAGGTAAAGGAATCTGCCACTAGGTGTGCAGACCTGGATTCAAAATTCCTGGAACCCACGTGATAGAAGAGAATCAATTCCTGAAAGTTATCCTGATGTACATGGCACATGCATGTATACACAACTCACGCACAGACAGAGACACACAAAGACTTTTTAAGAAATACAAAATTAAAACATGCCAGACATGGTGGCACATGCTTTTAATCCCAGCACTGGGGAGGCAGAGGCAGGAGGATCTCTGTGAATTTAAGGCCAGCTTGGTCTACAAAGCTAGTTCCAGGACAGCCAGGGCTGTTACACAGAGAAACCCTGCCTCAAAAATAAATAAATAAACAAATAAATTAAATGTGACTTAAAAATTAAAACAAAAAAAGAAGACACCAGGTGTGGTGTCTTTAATTATAGCATCTTTAATTATAGCACTCAGCAGGCAGAGGTAGGGATCTTTGTGAGTTTGAGGCCAGCCTGGTCTACATGGTGAGTTCCAGGCCAGCCAGGGCTACAGAGACACTGTCTAACAGAAGAGACACCATGCAATTTGTTACTGATATTCCCTGACACCAAGGATGCACAGCAGGTACCACTGGCTAAGGGGGCTCATGGCACTGCCCACTGTCACACCATCAACACTATAACAACACTGTCTCTCATGCTCACACCGTGACAGACTGTCTAATAAGAGTGCACTGCTTAGGACATAGGCCTGTCCTCAGAGCACAGGAACTGGAGTGAGTTACATCTTCTTTTCTGTCACGTTGGGAAGGGAACAGTCCTACAGTTCAGTAGGTCTCTAGGCTGAGCTACCTGAACAGTGCCTCCCAGAAACAGCAGTGCTCCCTGCCCCGAGTAATTACCTCTAGCCACTATTGCTAAAGCAGCTCCTGGGCTGACAAGCTGTACTTCAAGTAGCTACAAGGCCATCACTGAACATGTCAGCCCCTTGGAAAGTTCTAGTGCACAGTACTGGGGGGGGGGGGTAATGCACCGGCCTCCCCACCTCCCAGCTATGTAACCATGAGACTTGAACCCTCTCAGCCAGGTCTCCTGGTCTGCCCTGTGAATAGAAATGGGCCTACCTGCTGAGTGGACAGAGACAGCGCAGGCCACCAGTGAGTAGCTGGTGTTGAGAAGCACCACCTGGTCCTTCTTGAGCTGGAAGGCGGGTTGGAAGGTGGGGAAGGGGTACACCACCTGGTATTTGGTGTGCAGCATGAAGCCGTGCTGCAGGCACTGTGCGCTCGGGTCCCCTGCAGAAAGACACACTATAGTCACTTGATGCCTGACAGCGGTCCAGCAGCCATGTACCCCTTCCAGGGCCCCTGATGCCTCACCTGGGTGGGCACGACTGGCATCCTGGCAGGCAGCACAGCGACCCCGAGGTGGCACAGCCACAGTGCTGATGTAGATGTCACGATGGTTCTCATCACTCATCATCATCATATTCATGAGCATCCCATTGGCTGAGCGGGTACTAGGGGTAGCACACCCTCAGCCTGTAGCCCATCGAGGGGCTACCAGCCCACCCTGCCTGCCCCGCAGCCACCCTGCCTGCCCCGCAGCCACCCTGCCTGCCCCCAGTCTCACTTGAAACCAAACACGATGACCTTGGAAGCGTCGCTAGGCCACTCACACACAGTTAGGTACAGGTCACTGTAGATCTCCTCATCCTGGAAGAGCCGTACCTGCCGGACCTGAGCAGCACGCTCAGTCAGTGGGAGGTTAAGCGGGGGCTGACCAGAGGATGGAAGATCTACACCACAACCAGGCTACAAAAGAGCTCCCCTCACAATGGCCCAGGAAGGCCTGAGCCAAGAGAGCCCTGCCAGCTGGAGAGACCTGACTGAATATATTCTCTCCTGGCTCCCTCTGGGTGACGAAGCCCATGTGCAACAGAAACTGAAGCAGTAACACCCACCTTGAGGCAGGGGTCAAGGATAAACGCTAAAGCCACTGTGCCAACCCGTGTGAATGTAAAAAATCTGCCTGCACCCCGGCCCAGGCCAAGGGTGTCAGATGGGCTGTACATGCTCCTTGAGCCAAATGAAATGACCAGTTTGAACTAAAAACTCAGCAGCTCCACAAGGGCCACCCCCTGGCACATCACTGCTATTTTATACACAGACTGCATGGTGCAGGAGCTGCTGAGACCCTGCTGTCTGAGGGCCAGCGCAGCCTACCAGCTTGAGTTTGCTGTGGACGTTGAACTCCCACCAGTAGAGGTGGTATATGTAGAAGGAGAAGTCGTCATCCCCACTGCTGCTGGTGTAGGAGAGGACATAGCGGCCACACTTGGAAAATCCCAGGAAGATATGGCTGTGGGCAGAATGGGCACAGTGGCCAGATGAGGACAAGCTCACAGCCCCACCTGCCACCTCCCAGCCTGGCCTCAGCCTCACCCTGCATAGAGAAAATCCTCGTCTACGATGTTCTTGAGGGACACGCAGACCCTGGGGGGCAGCTTCCGGAAAAGACGAGGTGAGAGCTGCCCGCTGATCTGGAGAGAAGACAGCCAGGGCTCTTCAGTCAAGTGGTTCCCTGCCTCCTTACCAGAGGCAAGAAGCTGAGCAGCTTCCACAGCCCACTGCTGGGGCAGAGGGAGACACCTAGGCCACATGACTTAACAAAGCACCCTAACCCCATCAAGGACCCTCGCTGTATCCCAGGCCTACCCCTGTGGATCCAGAGTTCTCCCAGCCTAAACCCAACATCCTCTCCCTGTGGAAGGGTCCCCTCCCTAGGCCACCTGGCTCCTTCCTGAAAGCTGACCAAGAGATATTAGAGACTAGGATGCCAGTCATGCATTCATTTGCCTGTTCTCAATTAGCCCACAAGGGGACCCATTTCTCTTTTTAGAATGTATTTATTGTGCAGGCTACAACCCACGTAGAGGCAAGGACAATTTTCAGGAGTCTGCTACCCCATTTCACTATGTGAGTCCTGGGGATCACACTCACATTGTTATCAGATTTGGTGGCAAGTACACTATGGAGCCATCTCACTGGCTAAAACATCCCCAAACTGTCTCCAATCCATTATCAGCCAAATCCTTTTCTTAATTAACTGCAACCTGCCAACCGTCACACCGTAAAACATCACCAAGGAAGGATCTGAGGAAATTTGACAGGCATACGCTGACCACTGGGAAGCTATTTTGGCCTGCCTTCAAGAAGATAGTGGGAAAGAGCTGCATGGGAAGGGCTGGCACCTTGCCCTCAGTACATCTCAACCCACAAAGCGAATGGTTCTGTCGGCCAAGCCTTCCAGAGAGGGTATAACCCTTGCCCAGGGAGCGCCCAGGCTAAGGACAGAGCCACAGCCCTGCCTAGGGAGCACCAGTTAAAAAAGATGGAGGCAGGGCTTTGCCCTCACCCAGCTTCTAATATCTAGCGCATGTAGCCAATCTTGTTCCACTGCTGCCCCCTTAACAGGATATTCACATTCCTGCCCTTCCAGGTGTCCCAATCTGACGAGGGAGGCAGAGCCCTGATCAAGTGGCTTCCACTTTGAGAAGTCCTGGCCCTACTCTGGAAACATCAGTGAGTGAGGCAGACCCAGGTACACCAACTCCGTGATGATCAGAGCTGGGACAGAGAGGGAGCACCAGGCATTGGATGCCCAGAGCCAGCAGCAGGGACTCTGCAACGGGGGTGGGGAGCTGGGCGGCAAGCTCCAATAAGGAGCAGTGCTTAGAAAACTGGGTCTCAGCAAGGGTCTTCCCTTCCTCCAGATTCCTCGGGAAGCCTCTACAGTAACCCGCCCAGCCGCCTCCATCCCCGCTCCTTCCTCCATGATTCGCCCCGGCCTCCTCCACCCAAGCCCCTTCCCCGATGATCTGGCCCAGCCGCCTCCATCCAAGGCCCCCTGCAGGTGACCCGCCCAGCCTGCTCCATCCAAGTCACCAACCTTCGCCACCCCAACCC